>MNPL01008712.1:0-31135 GCA_002081605.1 Tropilaelaps mercedesae | reverse complement strand
GCTTAAGTAAGTGCCCGCCGTGATTTTTGTTGTCGGTTGATTCGGTGTTGCATTATTTCCCACTCTTTTATATTTATTTTCATTTACAAAGGCTATGCATTCTACATGCACCCTTCATACATCGTATTTAATTACTACGTCTCCTATCTCAAAACGTTCAACAAACGTGTCATTTAGCTGATAATGCTTTGGCATTTTCCTTTTTCTGGTGCAAAAACAAGTTGTTAGCTGCTTTGTATGCTGGACTATACTCAGTAGACAACGTTTTGTTTTATGAATGCATAAAATATTTATGTTAACGATCCCCTATCCAGTGCCAAAGGTACCTGCAATGAGAAAACGTTACACTATGCAATGTAGAACGAGGATCACCACAGTGATAACAACAACTATACATGTTTCTAGACAAAACGTTTAGAATTAATTTAAATTAATAATGTATTTGAATTCTTCTACCTACGAAGGAAAGCCTAAAAACGAGACGTCTGTGCCCCAGGGAATTTTTCGAGTGGCACACAGAGACATCATCACCGTGACTTCCCTACTGCCAAGCAAATCATTTACTTGCCGGGATGCTCAATTTTTTGTAGCGGATTTCCCGCTGCCGTTATCATCAGCAGCAAAGTTGGACAGTTATTTAGTTATTCAGAGAAATTTTATATTAAAAGACCATTTGGCCAAACCCCGCCCTAGCAAGAGTGTGAAAGGAAGGAAGCGGTTCAACGCTTCGTCAGAAATCTGGTGACGATTTGGTACAATAGTTGTACATTGGCTTATAAAAACTGCAGCAGTGCCTACAAAGCTGCACCGACCGAAATAGCAATTGAGAAGATGACTGTAACCGACATATACCCAAACCAGCCTGGACAAAATCAGTTAAATTAGCTGACTTTTACTGAATAGACACAGAGCAATCTTCAAGTAAGATAGATCACTATAGGAAAGTAGCTATACATACATACGTGCTCAGCAAAAAAATAGTCGCGTGCTGTACGGATACATGTAGAACAAGAATATATATGTTTAATAAATATGGCAGGACGGCATAGTGATATCCCTACGCTTCACTGTGCGTAACACACCTAAGTCGTTCCGTCGTACTGGTATTACAATCACTGAACTAGCAGTTCCATTAACTAAAAAACTGAAGATAACACCAACGACCGATAAAAACAATTTTGATGACCACTTTCCTTACAATGAAGCTGAAATTCCTGAAAGAGATTCAGACAAAGTTTCCGGACATAGCTCGACATAGACAGACTGTGGATAACATTTGAATATATTTTCGTACTCATCATAAGAAGAGAACCATATATGAGAATACTGTTGAGTGTCGCTGGAAATTCGATGCGAACGCTCTCGATGCTTTTCGGTTTGTTTCTCAAGCATTGCGTCTGCACTATATAAAAGGTGACGCTGTCGACGCCAAAGCGTGTAAGCGATCCTAACCGGACTTTATACAATAAAAAGTCACCGTTGTTGGAAGGCTTAGCATATTATCACCAAACGATTGCCAGAAAGATTTATTTCCTTTTAGCAAATGCCGCAACAAAAAATTGTTTTGAAAAGCGCGAGTTAAAGGCAGGCGACAAAAGTGCTTTCGCTTATGTGATAGGCTTGCTTCTCTTCATCTTCTTTATTGATGGCCCGAATAGCTCTAACAAAAATAAAATATGACAATTAAGGTGACTTAAATCATACGTGCCTTTGTTGCATTAGTGTCATACCTGTATATTACGCTGACGCAATAGAAACGGCCACACCTTTGAACATCAATGACTTGAAGATTGTATTATTTAGAACAATTTTTTCATTTAGAATTTAGAGGTGTCTCTTTATAATCCAGATACTGAAATGAACGCCTGCAAACTGCGACTTGCATTGCAAAAATGTTCTAATTTATATCACATTCAAAAGGGAGGTTGGATAATATACATCCCAATATAACTTTTCAATAGGTGGAAAGAACCAACTCATATGACTTAGGTATGGGTAATAGAAAATTCGAAGCCATCGCGCTATCCCGGTCTCCTCGTTTCAATGCGTTATTGCAGTGTTATAGTAAAATCACGGGTTGTTCTTTAGTAGCCATGGTGCGCTTTCAGTTGCATCGCTACGTGTCAAATAACCTTTCCAATAGGTCGAAATGTCAGAAGCACCTGGTTTCACCTAATGTCAAATTCTATGTACGCCCGCTACAAGTTGCACGATTACTCTAGATGGAACTCAATTCCGCACTGCAAGTAGCGCATAATTTCAACTTAATTATTAATTCAATTTCAGGTTTGTTTGTTTCCGGAAGTGCAAACATCCATCGCTTGAATTCGCATCGATAAAAAGCAATAAGAAATAAATAGTTCGGTCCAATGTAAATAATTACCTGGCATGGCCCTATTCCGTTTAGCGGCAAACACATGCTCAGTTTTTGTCCATAGTGACTGTATGCGCTACACAAGTTTTGTTCGTTCAGTATACATATCGTGCTTTTATATTAATTGTTGCTTGTTCCACTTCTTATTCTCGACACCCCCGAGGTGTGCAAAGTCGCGAATAGTCCGCGGCAATTTTTGAAAGGCGCTACATATCTGCGGTATGATTCTACAAAATAGCGTGGTCAACCAAGGCGCATACATTACATGTCTTCAATGTGCGTGCCGAACGTCAGAGTTTGGTCTACCGCAACGTCTAGTTACTTAACCTGTCACATAAACTTTGCAGTATGGATTGATTGTTACTAGTTATATTTGTTTCTTGCCTACGAACGGCTTCTGTCTTGTGTGCGGAGTTTAGAATTGCTGTTGGATTACTTTGACCATTTTAAGTAGGCAATGAGCTTAGTATACGAAGAGTATGTGCCACGAGCGGAACTCGAATAGCGTCAGCCAGCTGCTCAGTTATCCTGGCCATTGCTCTATGATTCTATGCTGTATGCTCTAAAAGTCTGTTTAAAACTGTGATTTTTCTCAAATAATTAGAAATAACGCCCGGTACGGGTTCCCGTCAAAGAAATCTACACTGGCCGCATGTTAAGTTTTAGTCGATGATATTCAGAGATTTGTGTGCGTTTCAAGACAAAATACACGTTTTTTTTAAATATTACTTTGTAATATTTTCTCTTTACTTTATTTTTTAAGGCATAGCGTTTCTATATTTTTCTCTTCTAAAAGCCGCGGCGTATATCAGCTTGAGCTAACCCGAGTTTACATACGCAGGTGCACGAACAGGTGGAGCTCGAGAGGACGATCTGGCAACAGACTTCGATCATGATCGAGGACGACTAAAAGCATTTTGTGCTAACTGCTACTAATCTAAACATGCCAGGGAGGCTAGCGAAGTGACGTGGGAACATTTCGCCACATGGTATCTTCGGTAAACATAACCGCATCGCGCACATATGCATGTGGGGGCAGCCTCGTGGTAAACAGCAAAGGAGCTTGTGATGAAATCCGTGCGCCGCTAATCCTAGCGCAACTCATTGGTTCTATTTGGTTCTCTTTGATCCCTTCCACGTGTTCATTACACCAATATTTAGGAAGCCCGTATCGATATCGAGGGCATTCCGTCGTATGCGGAAGTCGCAGGGAGGCCAAGTGGCTACTAAGCTTTTCAATGAAGAGTGACGTGTCAGTAAGAAGCTATACGAGTCTGTTCCAAATCGTACGGTGTAAAACGAAAACACGCTTGAGGTAGGATGCCTTCAGACGATTCAAGAGCCGGTCAAGAACAGACCGAAAGCCGTTGGTTGGATATAAGGTGAGTGATCTTTGTCATTGCTACCGTAGAAAGCGTCGTTCGGCATCATTTCGTGACGTGAGCCAGGAAGCAGAACAACATTGATTATGATCTTAGTCTAGTCAGTCGTTAATCAATAAATAGGATGTTTAGGTTTTTCGTACGGCTCATGCCTCAGCTAATTGAGAAGGTTCTTCGCGCGGACCATTCTCGTCTCATGTGCACAAAAATACCTAAGCACATTCAAAATCTTGAAACCCTAATAGTCCACACATCGAGGGTAAGGCAATATAGTTATGTGCAAGAGTTGTATGCACGTGTCTATCCGAAAAACCACAATAACTGATGACACGTTCATACATATTACTAACTTTTGGCCCCCTTGACTGAAATTAATAAGCGAAGGTTTGAATTTAATTAGGATAAAAAAAAACCACAAAATCTTAAGTGACAGTAAGGTTCTGAGTTCGTCCTTTTTTATACGATAACCGGATTTTTTATGTGCGCTTTTTGACAAATTTTTATGAGCATGTTTATCCTCCTCAAATTACGAAGACGAGTTGGACAATATAATAACTTAAAAGGTGGGCGGTATATTTACGTATGGGCATTAGCGTTGAGGAAAATGAAGCGGTTTGAAAAATAGAGGATTCGGAACCGTAATACGTTTGTTCTTATGCTGCCTACATGTATGTATATATAATGTTTTTCCGCATCCCGCCCACGCTAGGTCAATTTATAGACGTATCCAACATTAAAAAATATTAGGTACGAAGGGAGCCGATGTCTTGCGTTGGTTATTATTTCTGCTTTGGTGTTTGCACCATACGTAATGCCCATCGCCGTGAATCATGCTGCTTATGTGCTTTGATGCAAACGCGCCTATCAATTGTTTCTCAATTATTGCAAGGCCTCTTTAGTAAGATGGAATCGTATATTCCCCTGTTTCTGGCACAGAAGGCCTCAAAAGGAATTCCAGATGTGGACCGTCATTAAAGAATGTTTGATTTCTTTGAGCGTATCCTGACGACAACTTTCGCGGAATCTCATGATTTTGCTAGCTCGTAGGTTCCAAAAAAAAGTACTGCCCACCCAAACGATCTACTGTTTAAACTTTTTATGTAAACTAGCCATATTGAAACTAGATAAACTATTTAAACTATATTCACTATTTAGGCCTAGCTGGCTGTCTGTAACTTGCGTATTAATACTACGATTTTATCCAAGCTGGCAAGTTTTTTGTTAACTTACGGATTTTGTACAATAAATGTATAATTTCAAGTTTTATTAAATATAGGGGGAAATACACACGTAGACATGAAGAAGTTAAGCATAAAGTTCATAATAACAATGAAAGCTATCGTTGAAAAATAAAAAAATGCACACCAAATTTAGAACAAGAAATCAAACATTAAAGTCGGGAAAGCATTGGCAAGCCTTCATAAAAATATAGAAAATAAAGATGAAGTGAGAAAGGCTGGAGAAGTCCTGACGTACAGTAATTCAAATCCATAGAATAAATAAACAACAAGGCAGAGAATTGAAGAAAGTAAAGGAACAGATGCAGAAGCCATTGAAAAGGCATGGATGCGCAAAGCATAAATCAAATTAGTGAAAGAACATCGGTTATAGATACAGTATCAGCAAGTTAAGCAAAGCCTAGTATGAGACAAGATAAATTTCATATTAAATTTTGTGGAATACACATCTTAAGCAATGTTCGAAACGAAATATTAACTAACATATTGAAGAAAAGTGGCAGGCATGCACGGATTTTGGTAGATTTTTGTCAACCAATATAGTAGTAGTAGTAGTAGATTCCTATTTAAAGGTCATATCTTATACACTGCTATTCAATATATGGAAATAGCTGGTATATTTGGAAATAAAGTTGGCTTTCAACGGCGTTTTGAGAATATCACATGCATATGTTGTATAATATTTGTCCGTATGCAGTCTGATTTTCTCCGGATGGGCCGGCAACCTAAAAACCTTCAAAGAAAACTTTTCAAAGGGCATTGGCTTTTATAACGACCCTAATATGAATGCAAAATGTGCCAGTGGCTTCTGAAGAGCAGAAGTTAGATCTGCAGAATACTCAGATACAATCACTAATACATTTGTTTAAATAATGTTCCAAAAAATAGCTTCGAAAACGAACTTATTATTAATGAATCCCTCAAACGAATGAAGCCCTTAGGCATTGGCTTGCTATTTCTTCGTGTCAGTTAATACATAAACGCTGAAAATATAATTAAAGAAGAAACACACTAGGCCCTAGAAAGAAAAACCTTTTCCGCAGGTCCACGATTTGTTCCTTTGACTAGATCATGTCGCTATATTCTTACGATATTTACACGCTGCCACGTTCCTGGTAGCACATTCTGACATCACAGCATACTCTTGAAGACTCTTGCGGCAAAGATGGTTAAAGATGCTGGATAATGTTATTTTTGAACACACGCTTCTTCTCTTCGCGTTAATGACCTTTGTGGAACTCTTAAGCTCAGACTCCGTCAAACTCAGCAGACGAGGTTCCGTCTGCCGTCAAAGGATCATAGCCGGCGACACACGCTTTAAAAGCATGCGATTGACTTCTAGAGTGGTCAAGCTCTTGCAAGGCAGATCCCTTATGGTTAAGCAGCCGACGCTACATCACCGACCTAAGTTGCTCATATGGAGCGAATTCAGGAAAAAAGGCGTATATTGATAAATAGAGAGAGAAAGTAGGCAAACGCTAAAATAATGTAACTAACTTCAAGTCTTATTGACATGTGACGAACATCCTATAATGCGGCGAAAGACGAGTTAGTAAAGAAAAGAGACCGTAAAGCTTACTACCCTATAATATAAGCCGCACAAATTATGATATGGTGACACAACAAAAGCAAATAGAGGATTAAATTTAGCATCCGTAATAGTGCTAATAATGCTGTGACAATAATAGTAAATACGAGTTACCACTTGCGCGTTAATAAATATGCCTTCAACGTAAATAATGTTCTAAATTCGTTGAGAAATTAACATTATATATTGTTCTAAATAATTTTGTAACGGCTTAGTGTTATAATTGGCGTACTACTATATGCTATATGAATTGCAGATGAATACATTTTATCCACATACTTGATCCTCGAAGCTGAATTTTTATTCGCTCTTTTTGTAGCATGACATAAAATCTGCTATTGTGTGCAAATCGACTTCTCTAGGCTTTTCTATTAGTGTCTTTTAAGTAGTACAGTTTAGACTTGTTCAATCCAAACCAAACAAATATGAACGCAAAGATGTTTCAGAATTGATGACCATGCATGTTGTTGATTTGATAATATATACAGTGTAGAATAATTATGCAATTTCTTGAACTATCAGTCATGGTCATTAGCATTGTTTTTTTTCTATATTACGTTTTTAAACTTAATTAGCCTTCTTTATGCCCATATGCGAATCCGATGAGCACATCAAAATCAAATATTTCAGTTAATACAAGAGCAATAAAATACAGGTCAATCGTTGGTTGAGCAATCTAATTCAGGCTAATTTCCACATCCTTTAACAACACAAATGAAGGACGGTAGCTTACACGTCATCACAAAAACACTGTTTTCCTTTAACGAATACATCGGTTCTGTTTGTCCGGGAACTAGTAGGCTTTGCAGAAGTTTTCTTAGATATAGAATACAAGATTATAGGCTGAATAAAGTTAAAGTTAAAAGCAGCTATTTGTTATGCCTCTTGGCAGGCAGTGACTTTCCCAAGTGAGGAGAGAGATGCAGTCAGCATGCTAGCATCGCTACATCGTATTTAAGCCGGAAGACCTCTTGAACGAGCTCCTAATACGGAGTCGGTTGGTATTTAGGAAGAGCTGTTATCAAACGTCAAGGAATTTAGCCCTGGCTTCAATCGCCTATTGCCCATAGTATTGTTGCCTTTCGTTATCCTAGCCGAAAAAAGCATATTCTACTAGACTGTAATTAATCTTCGTACGATTACTGCTAAATAGGGACATCAATACGATAAACCGAAATGCTCTTTCACAGGCTGTGCAATGTCCCGCTAGAAGAAAAGTGCATGAAGGTTTGCATCAGTAATCTGTGTAAAATTAAGTTTGAGCGTCTGTGCGCTGGAGCCAAATTAGGGCGAAAAACGGTTACAGATAATACATGAAAAAAAGATACATGATTAGAGAATTCCTATGAAAACTACACTATCTTAGAGAAACGGTATCGAAGAAGGTTTTGCTATTTCAAAAACTCTATTTGGTGTCACCTATTTTCCCAATATTGACATACATATGGGCCTTAAGCTTGCGGCGACATTGGCGCTGAGAGGTACTAGTCTTAGCAAAAAACAACCTTATTTGGTTGATTACATAACAGTTGTCCGAACGGTACTAAAATGTGGAATTTAGCTTCAAAGGACTTTGGGGGCGGATTTATGTCTAGCTTAATTTGTTATTTTAGTCGGTTTGATACAATATACTTTTATTGGGGAAAAGAATAAGCGTGGGAGGTTGTTCGGTAGATCGCTAAGATAACTTTCATGCAGCGAAGTTCGAGAAGAAGCTTTGATGCAAGGGCAAAAGATATGAATTAGGCAACCTTAAGTTCTTAGATCTGAAGGGAACGATTGAAGTAAAATAGAGCTAAGACGAACCTGCTTAATAAGATTCTAGCAGAAGAACCAATGCCTAGAGAAAGGCTACCGGGAATTCTTACATAAAAAAGAGGTTAATAACATATGGTTAACAAAAAAGCGACTCATGATAGTGACGAGTGTTAATACAGATTACAGATACAGTGTCTACAAGATGTATGGAAAGAAAGAACAAAATAGGGCAAATGGCTATACGTCAAGTCATCACATTAAGGCTATTATGTGGGGTACGAAGAAGAAGCAGCGGTTAATCGCATCACTAGTATGATACACATCCCTATGACACGATTGATAAAGATATACTATGGAAGGCCATGAACAAACAGGCGTTTATGCTTTGTATAGATATGAAGTCCAAGTGTATATGTATACTTAAACGTAAATGATTTACATTTTAGAATAATGTATTAGTGAGCATAAGAAGAAGAAGAAAGATTTACAACGAATACTACGGATTTGTTTGAATGCTGTGTCCGATCTCAGCCAAATATTTAATAAAAAAATTTGCGTAGGTATCTTTTAGGGAGTTATTTTAGGGCAAACAGCGAACTAACATTCAAGCTCTGTGAAGTTTTAAAATACTTATGTTGACAAGCGAGTTATTGAAAAGTCTGTTTGTACTCACCATAGCTTACGCTGGTGCCGATATAATACTAGACACACATGCAATGGATAAATTAAATGTAATTCGCCGTGATGTCTGTGCTTTGCGATGCAATGTAATTATACGAATTGTAGCATAGTTCATAGAAGGGGAACTCGGCGTATCTAGCGTAAAATATCTTGCAAGACTTAATTAAAATAAGAAAATCGAGGCCGTTTAAATGATATATTTGAGAAATTTAAGTAGGGTAAATAGCAGGTGAAAGAAGCGGACTGGACATTTACAGACAAAGGATTCGGGCTCAAATGGATTCAAACTTATATGGTTTATTTATAGTGAAGGTTGTGGTGCAAATTGCCTACGATTATATGAAGAAAGCCGGAGTGTTTTATGGGCTACACAGGGTATTTTACTTGCATTCGTGAGCTTTGGGGCCAGCCAGTTTCAGGTCGAGTTTATACACATATATGCACACCCTTCTTTGAAAAACGAGAAAGAAATGTCGTTGCGAAACCGTGATAGTTTGTTGTACTTTTTTGTACCATAGCGGCGGCACTTGCCGGTTTGCTGCGTGACGCAAACTTTTATGGGATCGTTGTTTAATGCAAGATTAAGATGAATAGGCTTCATAGCATGAAAAGGAATGCTTTCGGAAATAGAAGGACATCAGCAACAGGAGAAAAGAGTTGACGCGTCGAATAGCACCGTAAACGAAGAATAAAACACAAAAAGAGCTAACCGAGAAACAGCCACTATTCAGTAGCATAGAAAGACGGGACAAAACAAGGAAAACGCAAAGAAACGCCTGAAAGAAGAATCAATTGGTATTTAGCAGCATGTAAAATCTAGGCCGAGCGAGCCGGTCTCTGAGAGTTTTCTATGTTCGCGCCGATAATCAGAAGAATTTTCTCTCTCTCTCCCTTTCCCTCTCACGTTCCTTCATCCCCCGCCCCCTCTCTCCCTCTCGCCTATCTCTTACTTTGTGCCCTCCTTTCTCGAACAAAAACGGTTGACCCTACACCCACAGAAAAAAAACTTGGAAGCCTGTTACGACCTATGAATAAATCGAAAAGGGCCGCAATTTTTAAGCAGCCGCGAGTCGAATTCAAGTAATTATATTTGCTCTGGGCTTTTGGAGACTACTCATTCTACAAATTATATAGACGCGCCTATGTCTCGTAAGCATAAATTTACCAGCTTCTTCTTTTTTTTAGTTTAGCAAACGAAATAATCTTTTGTTTTTCAAGAATGATGGAAATCGTCTTGCCAAATACGTCCTATATAACTGTAACTAACCTATTCTTACAAGTGTACTTAGTGGTAAGGAGCGTTCGCGGGTTTGACGTTGGTCCACTTGGCAGGCGGCAGATAGACAATTATTGTATGGAGTGAGTTTAGAGGAAATAATGTTTTTGATTAAATGTCCAGGTCTATCACTTCCTCGTCCAACTCGTCCGGGTCTATCACCCCTCGTAAAGGAGACGATCTTTATCCTTCGTGGAATCCCTTTTTCGCCTTTCGGCTTCCGTCTACCGTCTGCTCAACGGACGTTCCTGTACTTTGGTCTTCTTGACGTGCGACTGTACGTATTTATGATCGCTAAGGGGTTTCGTACTCAGTATCCTCCACACAGTCGCCCAGCTCATTGAGTCTTCGCCCTCCTTGATTATTGAAAGGTCGTTGGCTGCCTCCATTCCTTTAAAACCGTGGTGTTCCGATCTTCCGAGACGCGCTTCTTCCTACATGCCGATTAAGTTCTAATGCGCTATCGCACTCCTACGTGGCATAAAGCTTGTCTACAAGTGTAGAGTTTCCTGCCGCAGTCGGAAAGCAAGCATTTGTAATATATAATGAAAGAGTTTCCAAAGGCTTTGTGGTCGTTCCCCCCTTGGACGGTATGTGTCTCTTTCACAAACCAAAGCTTAGTATTTTCGCACCCAGATGGCGCAACCACCGAGGAGTGGTGACGCTGAAAGCGCCAAGCCCCCAGCTACCCTTTCTCGTTGTCAGCAGAATGGCACCACAGAAGCTCACCTTCTTCCTGGCTGTTACCGAGGGCGGACGGAAACAACGCCCGCTCTGCCTGATTGGATCGCCCTGCGCCAGGGAACTCACTAGTAGACAGGAACTCCGCACTCACTTTACAGGAAAGACCGAAGTTTTGCACAAAGGCATGTGTCCGCATTTCACAGCACCCAACGAAAGTAGCATTCATCGGTGCGCGTTCCAACGAGAACTGGCAGAGCGACAAAGCCTGCCAGAGAAAAGTCCTGGTGGGATATATTCTGCAACTTAACAAATTTGTCAAGGTTTATTTCAATAAAGCTATAAAAGTCGCAAGTTCTATGGTGTAGTTACCTGAAACGCCCTGCTTGGACACATCGAAGCTACGTTATGTGTTTATATTACCGTCGGCCACCGAGGGGTTGGAGAGGCATAATTGTGAAGCAAAAGTTCTTAAAAGAACGGCTTTTTAGAGATTTAGCCTTTTATAGTTGTATACAGCTCTGCTTTGTAGTATTTTTTGAGTGTTGCCGCGATCTTACATAAGACCGAAGAAGATGAAAAATGTACACTGTTCTAATGTAGTCGGTATTATTATTACTAGTTCAATTAGTCTATTTAAATGACCATATCATCGGTTGAGAGCAAGATAAGAAAGTGTTGTCTATCAATGTAGCGGCTATTGTTTCCTAAACAGGTGAGTATATGATTAAACATAGCCCATAAATGATTTACGTTTTGTTCTAGAGCTTTTGTTTAATTATGAAAGGGTGAAGCAGGCATTTTGTAGAAATATGCGTCTTTTAATATCCATTGGACTGGCATTAATTGACAACTAAACTCATATGATATGACCGGTGAAAAACCGGTATAAGAGTAAAAACCGGTTCGTTTTACTTTCTCAATTTATCTACATCTAAATATCAATTGATATGAGTAAATAAGTAACTCTGGACAACGATTCAGCAAAACGCGAGTTTAGAGAAACTCACATTTATAAGAGCTAACTTATATAATACTTTCCATAGTAGTTTTTTGTTTGACAAAAGATAAGGACTGCGAGCAGCTTTTCGGAGTTCTTTGCGCTTAACCCTATCTCCACTCGAACAGTTCACGTGTGTCTTTCTTTAATGTTAAACTGTGTTTTATCCCAGGAAATAAAGACTCAAAACTGTTTTTCTTTTCCCCCCGTCTGCTCCGTACAGCTAACCGTTTTGGACGGATAGAACGTTCGTTTACTGCGTGTCCTCATTTAACGAAGTATTACTTTAACCGAAGGCTTAGCCATTTACAGCAAATCCTGTCATGATCTGACTACTCTCGACCGCGTTAGCAAAATTCTCTTCTATCCTCAGCACTCGGTTTCACCGATTCAGCCCGTTTCAGCACACGGAAACCCAGAATATGTGCCTCAGATAGACCGTGAAGCACAGACATGTTGGGCTGGCAACAAGAATTCGCGTCGGCTGATGACAAACGCGCGAGGTGCGGCGTATTCAGTAGCTACGGTTGTACATAGTCAAACTCGGGTAGGCGGGCGTGAACCCGATTATGGGAAAAAGAGCTACCACAACAGACGAGATTCTAGCCTTGGAGGGCGGGGTGCTGCTACGTAAGATCATCATTTACAAAGTGGGTCTCGTTAAGTGTAAATACTAATATTTCACTGCAGAGGGTATTAACAAGTCTTTATTGATAAGTCTTATAGTAAGTTTGTGTTTTGCATGGTAGTGCAATACTACTACCAAATGGAGTTAACGTGTGACGCAAGGAATATATGGTATAACATATATGTTTGACTACTCAGATAAAACAAATAATCAAGTGTTTGTTAGTTAAATGTGATCGCACTGACTCGTGATTCCTAGAGGATTCGCCGCTTGCTGTTCGATAAGTGCCTATAATAATTCCAGAAAATGCTAAAAATTGATTAAAGATGGAGTGTACTTATTATTTTTTTTATTTGATTTCAAAATCTGCTTCACTCATATCGCTAAAAAATCTACTTGCAACTTCTGCAAGATAGCACTGTTCAGTTATTTCATTCAGAGCGTACATTATCAGATTGTCAGATGCTACTGCTGATTAGGAATATACACTAGCATTAATTTCTTTAGAATTGTTTTGCGCCATTGATTGAATCCTTTTCTTGGCAAAAATTCGCTTAATTTATTTAAAAGCTGTCGCGGCCGCAAGTCTTTTCATGCTTATTGCGAAGATCCGTAGACAAGCTTATGTTACGCGAAAGAACTTTCATAGTATTATTCTGCTTAGTAAAGAAACTGCATTCTCTGCAATCTAGAATGTTTCTGTAGTTCTGGCGTGGCATCCTGGCTCGTCATTTTCGATATTGTCAGAGGAGATTGCCATTGTATTCGAATGGAAATTTTTTATTGCGACCAATCCGTACCACAGAGTTTACGCTCGAAATAGTGCTGGCCACATATTATATTAGCAAACGAGAAAACGTCTGTTTCGTCATAATCATGTCATAATTAATGTAGTTTGTTGGTAGGGCTTTAAACCTTCCTGATCTCATTCGTCTAAGCCTTCGTGTAAGTTAAGACAGCAAGGTGGTGAAGGTTATCTGTGATACCGTTTCCATACGACGACCTTCCGTGAATTTCGCCCAACACAGCGTTGCTTTTTAAATCTAGGATCACTCACTCAGGGGCAATTGAAAATAACGTTCCACAAATTTTTTTTGCTATCATGACCACAGAATTCCTGCCTCTTGCTATGCCTATTGTTTCTCGACTTAGCCTAGTAATTCACTGTGTCTCCTTCTAGGTTATTATAATCAAACTGACCAAGGCTCGACATTTTTGGCATCCCATTATTGATAGCCCGAACTAGTAAGGAGGAATAATAGGTTAGCTGTTTAAGACTTTGAGGGCGTTACTTTACCTTTCTTTCCTAGCCAATTGTTTGTTCTCCATGTAATATGGCATGACAATTTCCAACGTATGTTTTCATACCACACGATGGTGAAATGCCAGCTAGCACATTCCTAAGTTGGTCAAACTGCTGTACCATACAAACCGGTATTAATTGTAAGCAGTCATACGTTGGTGTTTTTAGATTCGCTGGAATAAAACAAATGTTGCTGTCCTGGATATGACAAGCTAAAACGAATGGCACACGTAAATTAGAGTACTCTGGTCGTATGCTTGGGCATTTTGTGTGTTGTACGGCCGTGTGCAGTCATGCTATATCCTTCATACACCACTTTGGATACTACAACCCCATTTGTTCACTTTATTCAACCCACTTGCTCAGATACCTTCAGACTAAGCTTTAGTTAGGCAATTAATTAGTAAATTATTGTATTGGAGAAGTTTGTTGTATAGCATATGGAGAAGAATCAGCTGTACCAGCCCAAAATTCCTTCAGATTCGGCTCAATGGTAAAACTTTAAAATTTAGCGATTAGAGGATTCAACAGTCTTACCACAGATAATTCCAGCTATACTTTGGGCTTGCTTCAAACATTAAAGTTTCTATCAATTGTTTGTGAATGAGACACTGGCATAAGAAATGGGTAATAAATTATACAGGATTCTCAGTGCGAAGCTGTATTTTATGAGTAGTCAGCATAGACAGAGACAAGTAGGTTCACTGGCGTATTTATTTAAAAAGTAAGTAGGTCGGTTATCACAGCCCCAAAATTAAAATGCTTTACATGGTGACCCCTAATTCGATGGAACGTCAAGCCATTTGAAGATGAGACAAATTATTCTAGCAGTTGACTAAATTGTTCGAACAAAGTGAAATTGAGTAAGTCCTAGTAAGGGTCTAATAATTCAACAGTTATAACCTGAAGCATTTTATTCATAAACAGTACTGCGAAAAATTCATGCCTAAAATAGACGCTTTTTTGCCGAGAGTAAATATGACTCCGTTAATAATATAAGTGTAACCCCGCTTTCGATATCACGGAGGTGAGAACAATTACTCGCATTCTGTATGGCACCACTATGACACCATTTTCGCGAAAGAGGAAGTATTTTGCTTTGTGAAATTCCCGATTGTCCAATGTGTCAACTGTATAATCTTTAAACCTAAAGGCGGGTAAAATTTTCGAGCAGAGTGTATCGCTTGCAGTGAGTCTCTGCCAAATGATAGAGATTCCTACTAAATGACTTGCTTTAAGGCAGTGGTTCATTTCCGTAAGTGATGCCTTCTAGCACAGCATCGATTCAGTGTTTTAAGCGAAAACTTAAAGGGCTATTGCGAAACCCTATCTCCACAGATTGATTAAATTTATAATAGAATGGGTTGGGGACGTTATTAGCAATAAAGTAGGGTCCCGTTTTATCAGCCTACGTGCTTTCGTGTAGTTGCTTTTGCCCCACGCTAAATTTGGTTTAACGATTTAACGTTTGTTACTTACTTGTATCCTCTTTTCTGTTGGCGGCAAGTGTCTTCGTTGAGGTGCTTTCTGTACGCACCCGTGAGAGATTTTGACTGAATGACAGGGTATTTATGGAATTTGATTTACGGAAGTCAACACTTATATGTTGATAGTGTTTCTAATAATTACCGCATATAAATGTGTCATCCGCACGCAGGAAACCTAGTGCTGTTCCTCGACAACCCCACTCAAAGATATTTATAACTCACAAGCACAGTCCCCGGCTGTTTAGAACGAAAACGTACGTTAATGTAAGAAGCAAATTAGGTCCCTCTATAGGCTTTCCTCTGGTATTTCCGAAGAATGTTAAATCAATTTCATTGGTCATATTCGTTTTTCTTATGTTAGTTCTGGTTTTAGTACAACCCTGTAAAGCTTCTCAGGGTAGCTTTGACGAGATACCGATAAGAAATGCGCCAATGGCCATCCGGGCTTCGTCAGAAACAGATATTGATAATGTCGTCGCAGAAGCTGATAAGTGTCTCGAAGCAAAAACGGGTGCGGTCGCGGGGGCTTGCCAATAGGGCACGGTTGTCTCTAAACGGCGAGCCTAGAGATTTTAATGCCGCTTTCGAGTCTTTGCACAAAGACAAATCTTATTGAAGTAGGACCGTCATCAAGAGGGTTAAACCTCTTAGGGACCGGAGCCATTTGCTTTCGTCTGTTTTGTTGAAGATTTTACCTAAAATTATTTGAGTAGTCAAAATTCCTCAATTTACCATTCACACAGGTGACCTCGCTAATTAAGCAAGTAGCCGGTTCAAGATCCAACAAAGACTTGTCAACGACCAGATAGCTTTCACCAAGCTCGGTTAACGATTATTTCGCTAATACCGAAGTAATGAAGTCAAGTTGAAGAAGCACAATTTCAGCCTAATATATTCTCTCCCTATAGGGTTTTCCTCTGTCTTTTGTAAAAAAGTTCTGTCATCTAGTATTACTTAATTCGTAGAAGGGCCGCAGCTCCTTATAACATTAGGTGACAATTTTGTGAAAGCCCTAACACCATCGACACTCAAGAGCCTGCTTCTTTTTCTCTTAACAGCTCTACATCCGTTTGACCTAAACATGATGTTATTTGGAAAGACCTGATTGTCAAAAACCTTGATTAACTGAATAGGATAAAGGCGTTATTTGCGAAGAGTCAATGGGACTGATCCTGGGTAACAATGGCCGTCATCAATAAAAGTACCGTCATATGAGAGTGCGAACTAGTAGATATTAATGGCGAGTTCTACAACTAGCGGGCAATGAGCGACGACACATCGAAGAATGTCCGTTTTAGGGATGACCATCAGCCCAAATTTATTCGTTCATGGTATCGTTTTCGCGCTGCTTCAAAAGCTGTACCCGATAAATATAAAGGTGCAATAGCGAACCTTTGCTTACACGTATTTCTTCCGATCATAAGGTGCATGCGAATGCAATAAAGTACCGCTCTCGCACGTGGAAAAATTATCATATGAGATTCGCGGTTCATAGATTTGCCATGTATCAGGCCAGGTGGTTTGGTGCATTTGCGTGCGTTTTGCGACTAGAGGAGACATATAGGTGCACGCGTTCGAACCCCGCCGTTGCACATTTACAGTTATGGAGTCCGTCTTACGAAATACTGCGAACAGCACTACCGTGGATGTTAAATATTGGCTGATGGCCAGCCTTAAAAATATTTTTAGATTTGTCGGGTACCATGCAATATGTTTAGTTTTCATGAACCAAAGGAGCTTTGTATGTATATCAGATGTGACCGAATATTTGGTAAACATCATGTACGGTGCTACCTTGCAGACATACTGCGAAGCCTGGTACAGCAGCGTTGTGCTACCAGATAGTTTTTAATATTTTGTACAAACATTTCTAGCTGATTATCTAGTCTCGTCATGTCGCGCTATATAATATCCCATAAAATCTTTCGTTCGTTTTTAGAATGTAATTGTTATTTCAGCTTTTACCGCTTTGAACGGCTACATGACAAGCGTTAATAAATGAAACCTTTTATGAGAATCATAACACTACGCACAACGTTTTAAAGTGTTGCACAACATAACTGCAACAATTTAAAACGGGTTCTCGTCCTTTAATTCAAGAAGTCTTTGAGAAGTTTATTATATCTCCAAGGAGTTATCTCACGTAAGTAAAAGTGTTTGTATTGAAACCGTATTCGGCAATAGTTGACTTCGTCTTGTATATATATATAATCAAAATTTCTAGTCAACTGATAGAATCAGTATTTAACATGATATATACAGTGTACTTCAACGAAAAAACAATTTTTCTAAATTTTTTTAATATCTAGTTTTGCTATTTGTTCATAGCGTTGACTCAGGATATATTACCATTTCATTATTACAAGACAGGCCCATATAATGCAAAACACAGAGCTCAAGCTGTTTTATATCATATAATATTTTGTGGGCAGATCTAGAGCTACTATCGTGATCCATGCATTGCTTAAATACAAAAATGGCATTTTTGTTAACGGAAATTAAATAAAAATGCGATTATAATTAGGCTATAATTATTTATCATGTGACCAGCCACTACCTCTTTCAAAACCTAAAATGTTCGGTAAATACTTGTTTACGCTCTATGAAAAAGGCTGTGAATAAGCATAGTCATTTTAGATAATACGTTTTACCGTAATTGGTACGTTACGTTGCCGATAACAGATATAGCAGATAGAATTATATAATTGTGGTGAAGTGGATCATCATACAATGAGCCAACAAAATGCCATTGAACAGTTTGACCAGTTCTGCAAGTAGATGATAGAGATTTTTTCCCGTTAAATGTGTTAAATAGACGTCCATTGTTTGGAGGAGTGACGGCAGCGTTAAGTATTTTTAGCGATGAACAATCACGATAAGTACACCTAAGTACCGCCGGTTAAAGTTGCTTTTAAATTTTTGGCTTTTTTGTAAGTGTTATACCTTTAATTACTTCACTTAGCGAAGGTTTCAATAGCCTACTACAGGGAGCGTCTATGGTTTGATTTTTAGTACTGTTTGGAGATTCACTATAATGTTGTCATAATATGCGTATGACGAATTTTTTGTTATAATATGCCTATCTAGTAAGGAAAGTGCGTTAATAGCTAAGTTTATTCTTTAATTATCTCTAATTTCTATGAGATATATCTCACCAGTTTACTCGTGTCCACTTTTTAAGAAGCTTTTTGAGAAGCAGTGGGCAGGTGCTGTTGCTTGGGCATTGAAACTTGTCTAAAGTGATTTCCATGTGACTTTTATAACAGCCATTTTTTTGGCCTCCTACATATGCTCAAATGCCATTCTTACTTGCCTACGCGTTACGTGGCTATTCAATGCCATGCAGATATTTTATAACACGATATGCCTAAGTTTAGTGACCTAATAGTGCTAATAGTATGTAAATCCTAGGGTACCTCCCCAAGAGAGGCCTTGCATGTTGTGTGTATTAAGCGTTTAAGCTTTTCGTCGTTTGTTAACCGCTTTCTCCATATTTCAGCTTGAGCGCGATGCCACACGAGCTGAACGTCAAGGCCTCGAATTAGTTTCGGCGCATACATGCTCTAACCTGTAATTTTAATGGATATTTGCGTTGAATCCTTGGTTTGTACATTTTAAGTGACACACGGCGCTATAAACATCGGATTTAAGGGTCATGGGGACGTACATCTCAATGGGTTTAACTTCATAATTTGAGAAAAACATAGTTAAAAAACATAGTCTAATAAACCATGTTTTCTAACAACCATCAAAAATCGCAGCACTTAAAACTAAAACCAAAAGAAAGTTCGGTTGTCAGCAGTCAAAAATTTCCACTTATACAAAACATGTCGCTTAACTGTTTAAAAATTTGCTAGTAATTACGTCCTTTGGATTAAAAAAAAACCCTTATAGAATGTTCAGGCGCTGCACTTAAATTAAAAACACCTGTACCGTTTTCCTAATTCTTTACATCTCCCCTTTCTGGTCCCACGCTTTAATCACTATATACAGTAAAGTAATATATGTATTATGATAATAAAAGTTAGATGAATATTAATGTAATCAATTCAAGAAAATACTTAATTGACATTAATTATTGGTAATTTTATCGGTAATTTTTAGGGGTACAGCCAATAAGCTCGGTAAGGAAGCATTCAATGATGATCGTGGCACAAGCTGTACCACCCGATGATACAGCGATACAGGCGTCGGATTAGGTTTGCGTAGCTCTGAGTTACATTTCGAAAGGAGAGACTTGCATTCCTAGAGTTTGCTTTGGGATAACATTTTTTTAATCGCAACCTATGCGCGTAAGAAAATGAATCCAGCGAGCATCTTCGCTAATGGTCAAATGTTACAGAGTGGCAGCCCAACGCTCTGCACACTTTCTATATTTGTGTAAGACACAATGTGTCATACGAATGTCGCTTTATACCGCATCTAGATCGACGTACATTATTCGAATGGCAGCTTCATCTAGGGAATTCATGAGGCTTAGCTCCTCACAGGAGCACGTCCTAAAGCTGTTAGTCAGATGTCACTGCATCGAAGTGCTCACATGGAGGCTGAATCGAACCTAAGTCTACTTTCACCCAGATTCAACTCAGTTTACTAACAAGACAATATTTTAGTATTCACAGATTTAATCTACTTTTAACCTCGTAATCTTAGTCTTCTAATCTTAGTCTAAAATCTACTTGATTTTCCAAACTTATTGTACCAGTCCCTGAACATTAATGGAGATAATCCTGCGCATTAAAACGACAACGAGCAATGCAAGAGCACGCCATAGTACCTTCTGAGGGTCCCTCTGGGTTTATTGGGTGTGCAAGTAGCAGGCTTGACACCAAGGACGATTTTTCAGGCTAGTTGCACAAAATAATGAGTAACTCGCTGATGATTACGCGGAGGCAAATTTATTACAACAGGTTTGTTAACAATAGGACCAGGCAGGTGTGGCGATCGACAGGCATTACATTAATCTATCTTTAGGGTCATAATAAAAGGCCTAAAGCAAATTTGTCTCTTAAACGATTTCTAGCGCCTTTCTTTGAATGGGCATCGTTAGCACTAGTACCACCGAAGCTTCTTTAGTAATGATCACTAAATACGCGCGAAATTCCTGAAGCAGTTCTTAGAGGTAAATTACGCTGCGAGCCAGCAAACAAGAGCCCGACTTCAATGTGACCGCGCTCCCCCCTTTGGCTGTCGTCAAAGTTGTATAGATCTACAGCAGTACAGCCACTCATTTTTATTTAATTCATTATAGCAGTACACGGGCTAATCACACCCAAACGTTGTGTGTATCGAAACAGCACGTTTCCCCCGTAGATTAACTTCTGAAATCCTTGAGTTAGTTCGGGTTATGGCCAGCTTAAGGTTAAGAACAGCTTGTTTTTAAGGACTAGCCCTCGGAAGTCTGCTGTTCCTCTAGCTCCTAGACAAAATCAAATATAATTCCCCTTCGAAACTTTTTATACGCCGATGACATCAAAATTCACATACACACTTCGAGCGTAGAAGACTATATTCGGTGTCTATATGTTTTACACATCCAGACCTAAATAACCCTATGCACTCATACGGACTAATAAGTCAATAATTTGCCAATAGTAGTGGAGATAAAAGACCTTTGTATTTAATTCTTCGCCTACACTGGACTTTTCAGGGTAGGTGCCTCATGTCTTAACGAATGGATCAATGCTCTTTGATTGGCACGAGTTTCAGTTGTGCAGGCAGGCCTCCAGCGTGAGTCTCACACGGCCTCGGCAAATATATTTCCGTAGAGACAGAATGTGCATAAGCGTTCTTCAGTCCAAAAATAGGCTGTATAGCCTGAACAAACTCTCTTTTAGCAGAAAACGAAGCCTTGTACGATCCAGTGGCGAAATCCTTTCAGTCTTGGTAGATGGTTGGCAAATCTCGGATAGAAAGTCAATGCGTACGGGCTAGTGCGAGTCGGCCCTCGAGCACTACCAGTATAAAGCAGCAATCCTCATCTTCGTGCCTTGAGAAATACGTGGAGCATCTTCAATGTTCTGGCGCATATAGCCTCACATCTCTCCGGGAGGAGAAGCGGGTAGCCGATGGCAAGCAATTTATTAGACGTCACATTTTAGAAATTTGGACATCAATATTGATCTTGGCCAGCATAGCGGCGCTCATTGTTTACGGGGTCATGTTTTCTGCACACAAAAATCCTAACCTCCAAGATCGCGTGGCAATTAAGTAATGGCAGGACCGTGCTGACCTGTATATTTACAAGACATGGCAAAAGGTATTAAAGGCACGACAAGTGCTGTTGATCTTTCAAATGTGGGCTTCAGGGACAGCTATATATGAATGTTCTTCTGCAACCCCTTATGTAAATCACAGTATTAGTGAGATTTTATTTCAGATTTTGGTTGAATTAGATTTACTTTGATAAATTGAAAATGAAGTGCTTTTATACATGTACGTTTTTCCTTTGCGGAGTTGAGTCTTAAAAATCCATCTAAGCAACTTTGTTTGCTTGCGACGTGAAGAGAGCCGTTGACGGTTACTTTATTGCTACTGACCGGCCCTCTAAGGCTGCCGTATGTCTTAGTCGCGATCTGGACCAATGCCATGTACTCAGCTTGATTGAATTGTTCCCCTTTCAAGGCCAAGTTTTAAGGCAAAATGTTGGTACCAAATTTAGCCTTACATTTAGAAGTAAACGTATTCTACAGCCCTGTTTCACTTTACCTCGTAGCAATATCCTCCTATTTCTTTCGTATGCCCAAATGATTGGCTTTACGGTAATCCAACTTTAACTTTTATCACCAAGTAAAATAAACGACATTGAGGTATATACCCTTAGTGTCGTTTGTATGTATAAATAAAAACGTTTTCGACGCACACTAAGATAAAACGACACTCAGTTAATTTTATTTAAAAGAGTAATTACGTAGCTGTGTAAAATAAAATAAAAATACCAATAATTATACAGTTATGTATACAGTTATATACAGTATATATATATTATTACAGTTTATTATATATTACAGTTTATATATTATTACAGTACCAAGTATACAGTTATGTAACATTAATTGTATAATGACCTGTCTTACTACATTTGAACCCAATTCACTAGCGTTAGAAAGCCTCTTGTAAACAATTAGTCAACGAGATACGTGGTACAAATGAATTTTGATCAATTCTTATTCTGATTAAAAAGCATTTCGAAATTGTAAAATTGCCAGTTATACCAAGGTTGGGGTATTTTTTTTTTGTTCTCTCCAAAAAAGATTCAAGGCTGAATTTGGTACCGCGGCGATATGTATATCGAGGGCCGTAGCACTTCAACAAAAGAATACCCTTTATGAGTTTTAATGAAGTACACAATATTAAAACGCATGATAAAGATAGCTTTCGTATGCGGCTTTTAAATTTTGAAGACATGTGGAACGAATATAATTTTATTTCCCGTTTGGTCTGCATCTGTGTGTCGAAACCTTGGCAAACGCCTTCCTTAATCAATATCCAGCTCATTTCTAATCCGTTTAATTTTGAGGGTTTTTTTTTAATGATAACAATAAAAAATTATTAAAGCATATGTAGGACTAAAGAAAGCTTTCAATGTGTATGAGTCAGACTGAGTTATACACATTGAGTAGTGGGGAACGAGGCTGAGAGGACTTGCGTATTACGTCGGCGACCGCAAAGGGGTCGCTCGCGCGGAACCGTCATGTAACTTCATACATTCAGTTTGCCTTATTGTATATATATATGTATATATATATATATATAAGCCACTCTGTGACTATTTAAATTCATTATATTTTTTCCAAGCTATTGAAATTTTCTTCCTGTCGGATGTATTTATATCTACTCGAATTTATTTTTCGGTTCCAAACACCTTAAGGATTACAGCTTTCATGTCAGGAACGTCAATGGCTTTTTAAATCAGTTCGTCTTTAACAGTTTAAATTTAATCATTGTTTGTCAATGATATTCATATAATTTCCTTTCTCTTGTACGCTTCGTTTCGTATAAAAAAATCGCAAGACGCTTTGAATCAAGAAGCAAAACTCGCGCGCCTACATTTCTAATGGTCGCAATAATGTGAATTTTATTGAAGCCTGGCCACAAGTATATAGGACGAGTGAGTTGTAGAGCTCATTCTAAATGCCAATTCATTGGTTTCATCGTGCTTTTAAACCCAAGGGCCACCACGGCTACTCTTTGCCACAAAACGCCTGCCTTGTTTAAAGAAGAATGCATTTGTTCTCGCACGAACACAAGTTACCTTCATTTAGAAAAGTGACTTTATTTGCCCTTGGCATGCAGTGAATGAGAGCTTCTGGGTATATTGTATGTGGCTTCCATTTGTATTACAAGTTTACGGCAAATAAATACATAAATGAAGTACTTAAACTTCACGCGGGATGAGCGGAAGAGGGCTGGAGAAATAACCGCATTTCCGCAATCTTATCAAAAATTCACACCAGATGTTCGGTATAAAATGTGAAAAATTGATTGGTTTAAGTATTTGCATTTGTATTTCAGGTAAGTTTTTTATAGTAGGTAGTTTTTATAAACTAGAGGACCCTCCGAGTCGCCGTACCATACAACTTCATTTTCGACTCGCTCACGCAGACTTTTGTCTGAATGTAGAACTCTACAGATCTTATGAATCAGGCTATGCGGTGGGTCACTACATACTAGATGCAAGGGTAGTGTTATTCATGCAGAAGAGAATGCGAAAGACCGCAAAGAAAAGGAGGTTCGCCGGGCATGCACAAATGAAGGGCATTAATCGGGACGCTCATCGTGTTTCGTCTTTCAAAAAGTCCTGAAAGATATGCAGGCTAATACTACAAAAAACATTCCGAAAGTCCCAAAACCAAAAAAGTCATCATCAACGCCATTGGTGCCGACGCCTGCAAAGGCCATGGTAGCACTAGCTGGTAGTAAATGGGGAAAATAAAAGGAAATGAGACCTTCCGGAGGTTGAGGATAAAAGCGAACACAACCTAGATCAATTAGATCTACAAAAAGGAATGAAACTAAAGCAGCTAAAAGTACGTGTTTACAATAAGGAGTTGACATTGGTCTATTGTCAGAGCCAGACATTGATGTTGCGCAGAAAAAGGAATGGGCTAAAGACTCCCGGATGGATACAGCTTGTGGACCATTGAAAGAGGGAAAGCAATACCCAGAGCAGTAGAAAACGGAGACGGATTTACATGCATAATGTAAATTCATGGAGCAACAACGCCCTTCAACTGTTACTCTTCGTCAAATAGAGCAAGAGGAGAGTTTCAAGGGTTTTTAAGGGGCTTGCGGGAAGAAATAGTCTGTGGAAAGATATCAGAAAATTTCGGAAAAATTGAGAGCACATCAATGCATCAAGCTTAACGAAGAGATGAGCCTATAATTCTAGATGTTCTCGCGGATATGGGGTTTGTGCCGATGAACAGGAGGAATAGCCCCACTTTTGTCAGAGACCATTTAGAGCAAATAGGCTATTTGGAGCTAAATGCCGTTGACGAAAGGGGAGCAGACGATGCCAGGAACTGGAAAATGGCAAATAAGGAAGGGTTCAGCGGTCATAAAGTCATACTGTTCCAAGTCAAGCATGGCGGGCAAACGCATCGGTATCCGCCGGTCTTGCCGCGTTGGAAATACGAAAACTCGGTAAGACGGAACTTATTGAGAAGAGAAAGGCATGTATAGCGCGGTTCCCGAAAAGAAGCTGAGTTCTAAAGCTTAAGAATATCTTGCTTGAAAGCTGAAACACATCAGCGCCGCCAACATGGTGCGCATTTAGGAAGAGAAAGGTATACCGCTGAACTAGAGAAATAGGGGAAGATAGAAAAGAATGTAATAGGTTTAGGAAGGAAATCACAAGGTTAAGAGTAGGGGAAGAAGAAGACGAACAGGTCCTTACCAAATCCTTAAGGGAGTACGAGTCCGCGAGAAAGGGGCTATACAAGCTATTAAGGGATTCAAATGGGGACGTGTGTAATTTTATCGAATCAGTTAAACAGGATGTCTTCGAGCGACTTTGTAAAGTGATACTCCCACGGGTGAGAAAAAAGCGTCGAAAGTGGCAGAGGATAAACTGGAAAATATCGTAAGGACTTTATTTCGGAACAACCATGGAAAGGGGAGGATACAACATCAGCTGAGGTGTAGAAAAAAGACACACAAGAGACCACCAGCGAGGCGTTGAAGAGGATACAAAGAGACTTGCCGCTGGCAAGGTTCTGGGCCAGACGGCGTTTCAGCAAATGTGGTTCGACTGTTGACGAGTTTTTGGCCAGAAAAAATTAGGCATTTGTTTACTGATAAGGGTGACGGACTTCCCGGATATGAAAAAAGGCGGGGCTACTATTGATACAAAAGGGAGGAATCGGTAGACATCCGATGGCTCTACGGCCCATTTATCTCCTGAGCGCCGTGGACAAGTCTTGCATGAAAAGTCTCGCACAAGTCTTGCATGAAAGACTCAAAGCTGCTATCGATAAACTCGGAGCCCTCTCGAACAGCCAATATGGGTTTAGGAATGGAATGCCAACACATGGCCTCCCACAAAGAGTTTTAGAATTAGCAGATAGAGAAAATATGGCCACTTTAAAGACTAAAAACGTCGTTCTAGTAATGATGCTAGACGCCTAGGGACGCCTCTAACACGGTGAGCTGGAATGTGGTGATGGACGTTCTCGGTAGGAAAATAATACCCCAGGATCTAGAAAGAATCCTGTGTGCATACCTTTCCGACAAATCTCTAGAGATGAGGGACCAGGAGTTCCAGGTCTCCGGAACCCACTCTTTAACACTCGGTGTATGAGGGGATTTTGGAGACAGACTTGCCGTGTGAGGTAGGACGACTTAGCTCTAATGGTCAAAACGCTAGCTATAGAGATACTAAAGATGTGAAGAAAGCTTTAACTAGAGTAATAGACTGGATCGAAAGTCACCACCTTAAGCTTGCGTTGTCAAGGACTGAGGCAGTTTTCTGACAAACCGAGAGAGAGTGGGGCATCTTGTTTTAGATTTCGACGAATATCGGATTCTACCTAAAAAGAGCGTAATATATGTAGGGTTCGACTAGATCAGAGGTTAGGAGGGTGCAGCACGTCATGCGGGTGTCTGCACCGGGCAAATCTCGTGACACCTTGCCGGGATACTGTCAAGGGGTGGAGCCTCGGGGGAAAAGCACCAGCTGCGGACGGCAATGACAGAATCGATGGCTCTGTATGCCTCGCCGGTGTAGGCTGGCATGGCATTAAGAGCGGCCAGAAGCGTTAAGACATTGAGGAAAGACTAGCGGATGCTGGCGATTCGAGTTGCTAGGGCGCACTAGACGGTGCCATAAAGCGCCCTACTGGTTCTGGCCCGGCTTTTTTACCATAAGGTCTTTTCGCTTTTCAGAAGAGAAGACGCCATTTTAATCTTACTAAGGCATGCCGAGAAACCCTACACTTTAAAAAATGGCAGGAAGATAGACAAAACCTCCGGCAAAGGACACTCATTCCGGAGTTGAAGGAGTGGTATGACGGACAAGAAAAGGCACTTAGATACTGAAAAGTTTGAGTGTGATCGGCTCACGGTCAATTTGTCAAAGTGTCACAACAGCCACGGCGATGTTGAGCTCTGATGCTCTAATGCGTGACTTTGCGGGAACAAAGGGACAGAAGGCCGGCGGGTCTTCAGAGGGAGCAAATTTCTATGAAGCGGGCATTGCAATCTATGGTTGAGATAAAGCAAGCAAAGAGGAGTTAGTGGAGTGATTTCACTTGGTTATGAGAAAAAGAGAAAAGGGAGAGGGAAAATAGGTTTGACACTGCGGGAGGAAGAGAGGAAAAATGGAAGAAAGATTTGAGAGCCCGATCGCTTAATTCGGTGTCTCGTAGGTGGGACTGCTTAAAGTATGCGATAAGTAGTTCCAGCCATTCTCTGTCCTTAAGGGTGGCATGAGCTTTAGCGGTACAGAGCCGCCCTCAGCGAGGGTCCTACACTGTCCGGCAAATACGTATGTGTAGAGCTAAGTGTGCGTGAGTGTTTTACCGTCGTTTTCTAAGAAAGGTTTTCGTTGTTGTTTGTACCCTTTGCTTAAAGCCGAAGGCAGATTAATAAAAGTGGATTAATGTGCGAATTCACAACGGCGAAGTTTGACTAAAGAATGCGCGGGTCAAAAGTCTGCCATAAACCGTAGATATTTTTTAACACTAGAAGCCTTGTCTGAAACATTACTAGTTTACGCCGCTAACGTAATATTACAAAAATTTACGCTAACTTTTCTCCAGCAAAGTGCGAATTTTGCTCTTACAGTAACTAATAAACACTACATTTAAGATCCGACTCAAATAGACAGTGAAATATACGTACAAACCTTTGATACTATTGATACCAATGTCAATGGTGTGTTGTAGGTATTTCTATCACGAATGATATACTTTTCTGGTCTTCTAAACATTCATGAGGTTCTGTGCCATAGGGCGAAAATTGCCAGAGGGTGCCAACATCCACCAATTACTATTGTCGATCCTAATAGATAATCGATCTTCCGACTAACAGGAAAGCACACGTTCGGGAATGCAATCCTGCATATTTATTATTTGATAATATTAAGTGGAAGCAGGTATCATTTACAGTCAGCAAAGTGCAGCCCACAATGACGAAATATCTCAACATTACGTGAGACAACATGGCGCAAGCCCACACGCTCTGTAGATGAGGTTGCCGAGCTACCAACGAGGAGCTTTGTCAAGATGCTTTCAAGATGTACCAATAAAGTAAGTCTTTTAGACATCTTAGTATAATGCTCACGGCCACTGGAGAATTCCATCAACATATAAAACAAAGGATCAGGATAGCTCCGTCGTTTCGATCACAATATAAGAGTTCCCGAAACTTTTAGTCAATACAGCAATATTCCGGACTAAGGGGGTGGAGGCGACTAGAATTCAGGGGTGAAAAGCCTTGGTGAAGGTACAAAAAGAGACGAATTTTGTGCATTTAGGTAACGACACTATAAACATACATAGGCGTTTTGATGAAAGGGTCCAAGAGGCTTGTACTGCGTGGAAAACATATATGCTGCGCCTTTAGGGCTACTTTTCACAATGGTGGTAGCGTTCAACAACGAATTGAGGAGTAAATTGAAAGCATCCAAGAGCAGACGTGGTAGAGGTGCGATGAGCAGCAGGCCCAACCAGGCCGGCTCGGTGAATCTGTTTGCAATGACTTTTCGCGCGGCATCGCAGAAGGACGAAGTCAGAGCCCAAGCCTGTAAGTCCATGTGTCAGGGCAACTGCTGCCGCCGTCACCCTCACCAATGGCAAGGCAGAACTAAGTCTCGAAAGGCGCTTTGAGCTCCAAAAAAAAACCACGCGGAAAGCCTATATTCGTGTAAGGGAGGCCCTCCTCTTAGATGTCGAGCGAAAACTGCTCTCCCCCATGCTGCTATTGGCAGATGAATTACACAGTCTCTTCTGCTGATTCTTTTTCACATGCACCCATGCACGGACGCTCGATCGTCAGGACTCACCCGATGGCATTTTCTTTATTTTTCACGCTAACTCCTTGAGGTAGTGAAACACAAGAGTTCTTGGCGGAAATTAAATTATAGGATAGAATCACTTTGATAGAGCTGTGCATGTGTAAAACCACATAGGTTACCTCTGATGTGACGCATTTATGTTATATTATACGTATAATAGAGATAAAAACTGTTCATTATCCAGCCTGTATTCAAGACGTGCAAAAAACTTGATACCTTTCAAATCTTACCAAAAGAGCCTAATGTGACTTGCTCTTATTAAAGAAAAATATTAAATATATACAAATATATTTACTACGTTCGCGAAGTGTAAGGGATTTTCAAAAGCACGAATAAGTAACTTTGCAAAATATGGGAAAATTCTGTAAGGAAAGCTTTTTGCAGCCTCTTTTGTTAACAGTTTTTTAAACACTCTGCCACGGTATCCTAAAATCGTCCACCTTGAAACTCGTGTCTACAGGTCTAACTATTTAATTAAGGTACGACGCGACTCCAATTGGAGAACCTTTGTGTAATGATGAGTCTATTCTACTATGAGAGATGCCAAACTGTGCATTTTGATATAGGTTGCTGAACGTATGTGTATGAAACCTTTAGGAAGCTGTGCTGGTCCCCACCATATGAATTCGAACGAAAATTCCTTACTGTAATTGCACATGCATATAGCGCTTCGGCATGGCATAAGTGTAAATTCCGTGCGACTTTCAGTTGACGATGTTTTCAGCTACTTGTTTGATGAACTTCATCAGCATTCCAGCGAAAATGTAGTCCGTGTGACGAAATGAATACGCTTCAAAGGTTAATACGGTATATAAAATGCCCTCGTCAGACCTTCTCAGGACCAGTATAAAATGAAAAAAACTCTTTGAAGAATACTCTTTGTTCGACTCTTTACCCAAAGTAGGAACATCGGGTTTGTCACACGCTGTCCTTAGATTAAAAACAGTACGAATCTCGTGTCTAGCCAAATAGAGGTTGTACAATTCGAGTATAAGGCTTGTTCTCCCACTCAGCAACAATCTGAAGTCGTCGCAATAAACATATTTGTGAATGCATTATCATATAGTATAGTTTTTGCTATACGGGCCTATTGCTATGCTCTCATCATTTACAGACTAGGACAGCAGATCGTCCATTGTGTTCACTGAACGAATAACTGCGTGACCATTGCAGACAGTAACAATTTCCGGAGTGGCATTGGCAGGAATGGGAACGAAGAGAGCAAAAAAGAAGATTGTCTGGGACAATTGGCTCGTCCGAGTTGATTCATATGGGATTCACACGTAAACGCCCAGAACCCGTTCCTTCTTCCCTTTACTGTTCTATTGCTCTTCCTAGAATCTCAAACATGTTCGAATGGGCTGTTGCTTACAAGCGTAAAATACTGTTCCCAACAACAATAGAGGAAGTGTTTCTATTTACCTTATGCAAAAAAGGGACCTCGGTAAATTAAAAGAAACATATTGCTCACATTTTGCTACTATTACTGCCATGTCGAACGGAGTAAATTTCGGAGCTGTCTATAATTATTTGTGTGTTTCTCACTCAAAAATACAATATATTCGGTGATTGTAATTAAAAAAAAGTAAACAGAACACTGGTAATTTTTCCTCGGAAAGAGCCCTAGGAACAAGAGCATGTACCACGCTCTAAGTTCTTAAGTCGTTAAACCCTTCTACACCGCGCTGTTAAAATGCTGTTTAAAAAGTGCGAGCGAGTATAGTGCAACATGCGCTATCATTGGATTCGCACCGGGATTACTTCGTTTTTGTTAAGAGCATAACATCTTGATAACTCAGAACAAAAATATTTCTACAAAACTTAGAAAGGACTGACAAAAATATTGTGGTAAAAAAGCGCACAAATTAACTGTCATATATGTGCTTAAACACTCGGCATTAGTTAATAAATTACCAGTAATTAAAGCGCTAGTACAAGCGTATATAGTTCAGTTACGTTCGGCGATTAGTGGTCGTAACCATGAGTTAGGTGTATTGAGGTGCGGTTAAAAATCGGAGTTTCACACACGTAAAAATCACATTACAAGTGCGACATTACAGCGAACGCCTCCACTCAACGTTCTGGGGCTCCTTGTTTATTACGAAGCCGGTGGGTATTGGATACACGTGCAAAGGACCCAACAATATAAATCCTGCATGAGAAAACTTAATCTACTCTAACATTGTTAGTTATATATATGTATATGTATATATATATATATAT
>MNPL01008707.1:0-10803 GCA_002081605.1 Tropilaelaps mercedesae | reverse complement strand
CTGAAGGAGACACGTAGGTGCACGGGTTCGATCCCCGCCGGTGCACATTTACATTTATATGGGGTCGGTCTTACGAAGTGATGCAAAAACTGCTACCGTGGACGTTAAATGTTGGCTGATGGTCAGCTTTAAAAAAATAAATAAGATTATTCAGCCTGACCGCTGTCTCAAGCGAATGACTATTGGTCAGCACACTGAGCGAACTCACTAATCGAGAAGACTCTAAACGTAGGGGGACGGCATTTGGCCGTATAATGAAGAGTCTTCAGGGCCGAAACCGTGCCCTAAAAATTTATTAGCAGCAAATGTTTCATGATGATAATCCATGTACGAGAAATAAATTCATGTTAAAGAGATCAAACGCCACTGTTTATACGGTTCCCTAACACGGATTTCACAGAATGATTGCAAATGCTTATCCCTATAGTATTTCGAAATCTACAATACGTCAAGGTACTTTTAAATGACATCGGTAGATAGCTGACCAGCATCGGGGGATTCGACCGTCAAATAAGACCCAAAATGTTTTATCAAATTTGTTAGGTAACGAATGCAAAAGAAACGCAGTTGAATTAAATTCACCTTATTCCATTATTATTTGAATCCATTCTCCAAAATTAAAAATTTATCCTTAACTTATCGTAAGGACCCTGTCCATTCCTCTATAGAAATTTATTAAAATGCTTTACTAGATTCAGTATTATTAATATGGCTTTTTATTGTTTTTGTTATTTATTGTTTTTGCATCGACTTTTGCTGATTGGGACGTACGCTGTGGAATTTTGAAAGTAAATAGAGCTCATTAGCAAGTGTATTCCGTTGAAATCGAAAAGCTGAAATCAGCCAAAATTAAATAGAAGATACGTGAGGTAAATACGCTGAAGAAGTTGCAACCAACTTTAACTATAATGAATATTGCTTTCATGAGCAACAACTGAGCAAGTCGAATAAAAGCAAACCATATCATCGTTTCTAACAATACTCTGACAGACCTTCAACATTAGCCTTAAAAATACTTTTAGAGCTGACCATCAGCCAACATTTAATATTCACGGTACCGCTTTTGCGGGGGTCTTACCGGCTGTCTTGACTGATTATGGAAGTTTGAAATCACGTTTGAATTGTCTCTGACGAGAGTTTCTTCCGCGATCGACCCAAGCACCATAGTGTTAACGTAGTGCTGTAGAACCGTCAACTGACTAATGTGTCTGTACCAATAATGTGTTTCTTATATAAGACAAAATCACCAGCTTCTTTGTAAGGAAGTAGGGTCATGGGGGGAGAGGGAAGCTAGCAACTTGCAATATCGAAGCTACAATTGGTCATTGTCGTCGTACAACTGTACGGTGTAAGGCTGTTCAGTCTCGGTTGTTGTCACGAGTAGAGTATGGAAACCCATGAAGGTCCTAAAGATGCAAAAAACCTTAGAGGGTAGACGCCTTTAAGAAAAACAGTGTCTTCCTCCTTCATCAACCCAAACGTTCACCGATGGCATGAGCTATTGGCACACCGCCAATAGCCCGGCTAGGGCTGGCAATGCTAGTCGGAAATATCTCGTTCCGACGCATGTGCCAACGGTATGACTCACTCGGCATTTTCCCACCTGGACGGAAGAATAGGGAAACAGAGGCTAAATTGTTACGCCCGTCAATACCGCACGCGTTGCCACCATAATAGTATACACCACTTCGGGAGGCTTTAGCACACCTTAGTCCGTCAATATAAATGACCTTGGGCCGGTTCTAGGCCAAGGGCTAGTGGCCTGCAGTCACGACCTACGGGTCGGCCTACCTTTACTTCCCTGTGCTACTATTGTTATAACTAATAATGCTATAACATCTGCATATTGAATTCTGTCAACGTCAAACGAAAAAATACGAATTTTAAGCTTTACTAGCAGTACTAACGATTACTGCCGTTTTTAGGTGGATACCATCTTATATGTTGATAAGGTTTTATAATTATATATTATAATAATTATTATTATTATTGTAATTATTATAATAATTATAATTATTATTACCAACAAAATTTGTTACCAACGCTTGACTAAAAAAAATCTCCACTTTCTCGAAAAGACACTTTTAGGTCTTCATTCAAAGCGTAGTAGACATGTATAGACATTGCAATGCATGTAAACTTTATCTATTCTCCAAATTATCTTATATCTGTTTATAGAAATTATTCCATCGGTGGCAGTGAAGACTCTATCAGAGTATTGGGAGCATCCCGACCAGGAGGGTTTCGAACCTTCCTGCCCTACTCGAGGCCACCTCCCCCACGAACGCACTGAGGTCAGTAGGACACCTAAATAAATAAGAAAATAACAATATTTTTAAACGATATGCTTGTTTTCAAATAACTTAGTTATAATCGCAAGTCGCTTTATTTCTGCTATATTGTATAAAAAATCGCTAAATAATACCCATTAGTAAAAGCATATTATAAGGAAGAAAGCTCCTTTCAATTGACAATTATGAATCTGAGCTGACAAATTATCAATAGGCTTGTATCAGTTCGGGCCAGCGAATGATGTGGCAGACGTTTCTGAAGTGCTAACAATTTTATAACGTGACTCGGTTGCCTCACCGATGGCCAGGTCGAAGAGTGGCAGGGGCGAGAAGCACTTTGTCGTCAGGAGCAATACGAGAACGAACGCAAACACAACGAAGAGTTCGAAAAGGAAAAACGTCTAAAGGAAAGCCAGGATCAGCAGTGCCAGTCATTACGGGAAAGAAATTCCACCAGGGAGATGGCTGAACTGAGCCAAGAGAACGTCAGGACGGTGGAGGAGACTTTGCCAGATGGGACGAAAATCATACGACGCATAATCACCAAAAAAGCTGGACAGGTTAGATGCGAACAGCTATTATACAATATGGACTCTGCTTTGGCCCAGTCACGGAATTAAACACGGTCTATAGCAGTCGTACGACAAAAAAAATATATGTACGGGGATAGGCTTTAAGGGAGGACTCGTGTTACTAGGCTATACCTCTTCCGGTGGCGGACGGTGAACGAGAGGTACAGGAGTTCGAAGACACCTTACCTGATGGAACGAAGGTTATACGGCGAGTTATCCGGACAAAGCGACCAGTCCAGCAGGTCCAGCAGCAAGTACAGCAAAATGACGACAATGTCAGCGTAAGTTGCCACAACTAAATCACACTTCGCTAAAATCATATGAATTTTTCGTCGTGATAATTTTAAGTTGTCTGCACGATAGATACTATTTACTCAAGTGCTTATTCGACCTCGAATTGCTAAACTCTCATTTGAGTCCGTCTGCTGTAAACTCATTAATTTTACACTATCAAGAAGAAAGGGGCTTCTTAATAGGACACAAATACAAGCTCTCCCTTGTAAATAACCTATTTCAAACTTTCTTGAATACGAAGATAGCAGCGCCTCTGCTGATCCCCTTAAACCTCAAATTGTGGTCTTGCCCCGTAGTCCCTGATAGCATAACTCTAAATAATTAGGTAGTGATCTAAAGAAACCAAGTTAGATGAGCAAACCGTGCACTAAAGCACTTTCAGCTTGAGAAAATATGGCGTCCCTTCGGTGCATGGTTTCAAGTGTGCGAGCCATTTCGTTGAAGATCAAGTCGTCAATGATTACTATAGCCAACATGCTCTTCTCCGAGGTTCGCCAGATGTCCTGTAGTCGTTATGTAAACCAGGCTTCTATTTTCCAGGAATGAACAATTAGCTAAGCCAGCGCTCTTTTTCGCAAAATACTATTTAAGCGACAATAGCAATTAAAAACACCTTATATCGTCAATTGCAGGTATGAACTTTAGGTCATTAGTCGCAGGACGCAGATCGTTAGTCACGCTCTTCCGTGTTCAAAACCTTTCAAAATCTAACTACTTTTTTATGCCGCATATCGGTTTCCTTTGGTTCATTTCAAGCCGTGTTTTCGTACACGTTCGCCCATGCTGGTTTCTTCGAGCCATTTATACTATTTTACTCCATAGACTAGCAACGCTCCTTGTTCTCGTCTTCGTCCGCTGGTAAAGCAAAAAGCCATCCGTTTTTTGCCATTTTTGGTAGACTTCCTCATATTATGTAGCTGTGTCTATGTCTTTAATGTATAGCCATATAATGTGTGTACTCACGTACCTGATTCGCCCATCGGGCAGTCGGGACGAGGGCACCTAATAAATGTGTCGTAGTTGCTTTTTATCAAAGGTCACCTTCTAATCAGTTAATTTTGACCGATTTGGCCGCTTCCTATTTTCCGCTGCTCGTCTTCCGTTACCATCGACGCTTGGCGTTGAACAGGTCCGCCAGGTGGAAGAAACACTTCCTGATGGCACGAAGGTGATCCGAACGTATCGTACCATCAAGAAGCAGGTCCAGCAACAGAGTAGCACCGAAGAAAAGGTATAGACAATCATGAAACGAGGAAAGCATGGCATACTAGGTACAAACTTGTGCCTCGATATTACATGTAAGCACAGATTGATATTTCACTATACCCATGTTGCGTTTACCTAAAGTGCTGAAACCCTTGCTAACCTTCCTTGGTAAACGGCTTCTTTCAATTCCTCGTTGGCTTAATGAATTGCACCATCGCCCTTAATTTCGAGTGCATGCTAGAGAATTTCTATAACGCTCATGGTACTTCCGGCAGCGATGACTGATGTGAGTGGCGGATGGAAAACAACTGAACATAGAAAGAGCTTTTGACAACTAGCCTGAATACTGCTAAAAAAAAGCAATGAGGTGAGAAAATTTTACATTGGTGGTCTCTAGGACGAGGAAGATGATCAGACTCAACAGCAGCAGGTGGTAATGCAGCAGCAGCAACAAACAACGGTTCAGCGAACTCAACAGGTGCGTCTACGGAAAGCATTATGATAACTGCACAATTAGCAACACATTATTCTTGTAGTTCTGCACATGGCTAATTCTCCACGACCGCTTGAGTATGACAACTGTTTCTACATCTGAGTATTCGGCCGGCGTTTAGCAAAGCCTTTGCCAACACCGACATGTAATTTCAACTTTGATGAACGTTACAAGTAGTTTAAGTGTATAGACAGCAACCCAGATTTACAGGAGAAAGTTCCTGCAATAGGCTATTTGTTCCTTGCTGAGCACGGGCGGTTTAAGCAGGTTCATGAGTATAGTGCGTACTATAAGTCAAACAGCAGTGTAAAGTTTATGCTAACGTTTATCGACGAATTAGCTCCTGAATATTAAAAACTTGCAGTCAGTTAATGTTTGCTCTGAATAAACACTTTTTTTAAGTACTTATTTTTGAAAACTCGGTTGATTACAACGACCGTAGGGACAAACAACCGCTGTAATTGGCTCGAATCCGTGCATAAACAGATGACAATGGTCTTATTATGCGTCCAAATTAAAAGGGATCCTTCCGGATCGCTTTTAATACAACCATTGTTCAGGATGTTAACGTTTGGCATCGAAGCAGATCGGTGTAGTAAAGATACTAGGTTACCCGCTTTACTACGAGCTACCTTTTTAATACGTGCATCTCAGTGGCGGTGTCTGTTGTGAGACTCAGAATACTGTCAAAAGGAGGATGCTTGCCGGCCGAGCCTGTGTGTAAACGCTATACATCTACTACCACTAGTTTATCGAAGCCCAAGACCTCGTCTAGCCTAAAGCTGCAAAACACTTCATACCATTAAAGTCCACGGCGCCCGCTACTTGCCGCTAAACGTTCACTCACCCTGTTGGTACTTCCATTCAGTCATTATTCATCACCGCTCGTGTTGTCGACACACTTTGCTTTCCATATCATTCACGTGCTTCTTTTACCCCCGGCTAACGCTCGATTAACCATTACCTGTCAACCATTCACGCGGCCGATAGGTTCAGCAGCAGCACGTCCAGCAAATTCAGAGAACTCAGCAAGTGCAACAGGAAGAGATAGCCCAGCAAACGACCATTACCCGACAGCAACAGGTAACGACATTTCTCAACACAATCGCCAGACGGACTCATTGTTGCAGTTATACTTCTGTCAATCGACGCGTTCGAAAAAAAACGTTTAAATTAATCCTCACTCGGCCGAGATGCGCGGTTCATAACATTATGACAAATGATAAAGGGTTGGCCCTGAGTTGTCACTTAGCAAAAGCGAGATCAAGGAAATGCTAGAACTGTCTCAAATCGTGTTGTCTGGGTCGGGCGCAACTTGTCCAATATTGGCCTGATTGGCTAGATGATGACGAGATTAGCATAGATAAATAATTTCTCGGAATAAAGAAAAAAGATAACCATTCATTTGTCAAACTAAAACAAATATAGAGCTTTGACTGTTGTTTAAAAATACTTTTGATTCATATCAAATCATACACGCGTGCCAACCTCATCAAACATTCGGAACTCAATCGAGGATATTTCTCATAAATTCGTAGACCAAAATACCGCGGGCAACTGCCAGACCCATAAGCTTATAAGGGTATCGGGAAAGATCGTTAAGCTTGATTTCATCTATTAGTGGTAACAATAACAGTACATAGAAAAAAAAGCTGTTTAGTGTTGACAAACCGTCGCTGCCTGTAAGTCTTTTCTCTCGGCGTACACGCTGCTTTTCATATCGTATATGTCTAACGGCTTGACCTAACCTGGCAACATCTATCTGACCTATTCCTACCCAGATCGAGAAGCGAGAGGTGCGCGAGGTTACTCAGCAGGTTCAGCAGGTATTCTCACAACGTATTCCGACATTAAGCATCTTGAAAATTTGTAGTGGCAGGTTCTAGTCGTGCGGATGCTATGCTAATCGAACTATGTAGTTTTCGAGCTACCTGCATCTGCAGCAATCCATTTGTGATGTGCGTGCGTGTGCGTGACAAACAGTTCCGTATTTTGAAAATCTTAACGATAAAACTTGTTTGAAGAGTGCGGCGACGGAAGTATTATGCTGTATTATGCTACATCTTAGTCGATTTTTTGCAACATTTCATACTATTCGTACTTCAGTCGGTCGCGAAATTTCCTTTTTTCCTGTCCTGTTGATATCATTCAACAGCGAACGCCGTCTAACATTTTTCAACCTCAGTTGAGGTTGCTATTAACTTGTTCTTCATGTCATTAAACTTATACCTTTGAGCAAATACGGTCTTTTTATACCCATGTTTTGTTGCGAGATAACTCAGCAGAATTGGCTATTAGATAACGTTGTTCGATATACAGTTCTACATTCTGGCGTTGAGGGCTCAACCTTCTCCGTTGGTCTTCAATTACCATTGTATGCAATCTGATTTTCGGCACACATTGTTGAAAAGGTGTTCGCGTAAAATGTCTATAAATTTGTCTTGTTTCCGGCGTTTCATTAGCTTTCCATCGCGTTCTCACTCTATGCATTGTAGTATTTTTTACAACACTTAGTTTTCCACTCATCTATTATAATAAAGTAGGTGCTTCGGGTTTTACTTATATCTCTACAAACGGAACAAATTATATAGGATATGCCTATCAAGTCGATCTGTTTTTCCAAATGGTATCCTAGTTAGTCAGGCCTGTTTTGCGAAGAGACCTAACGCCTGCCAGCATTTTCGTTGTTTTGCTTGAGTCTTGCGGTCTGGGGCGCCGTGGTGCATGGTCTGTTACTCTCCATACAGCATCTTGTCCGATGAAACACGATCAGTGGAAAACCCACCGAGCTTGGACAGTCCTGCATCTGTCTACTTACGGGTCACTGACTAGATTACTCGCTATAGAGTTCGCCTAGGCTGTTTTCTATTTGAAAGGTGCAACGATCTCCACTCAGATGGAGAAGGAGGCGACCTTCGATAAGCAACTTCTGCATGTTTGACTAGTGTGTTATCATAGAAGCACATACGATGGTGAAATCGGCTGGGTCCCAGCGGGGCTGCGGTTTAAGCATTGTGAAATAGTAACTCTTAGGCATTCACACAGACCGAACCATGTTGAGATGTAGGCTCGCCGGCAGAGAACATTGTCCCATTCTATACGCTTGAAACTCATGCAGGTTCAACAACAGCAACATCAGCATATCGAGGAACAGAAGCAGAGAGTGGTACAACAAACAACAACCCAGCAGAGTATCATTCAACAGCAACATCAGCAACAGCAGGTAGAACCCCGAAATTCCGCCCAACTTTCGCCCACTCCTCGTAAAGTCCCGTGTACGCATCGCACCATCAATACCGCCGTAGAAAGTCACCTTCCGATGATCCCGAATTAGTTAATCAGTTAGCGGCGACTTTTTACTATTCCAATAAACCATCAACGCTGAGAACATATTGCCGCTAGGTTCCTTCCGTTATGCAACCACCGACTTGTTCGTTCAGAAGTTTCTCCAAGTCTGTTATAACTACATATTTCCTGTCTGTATTCCTATTGTCCTGTTTGCTGTTATGTACGCACTTCCTTTCGCAATGCAGTTCCTTTTTGGTTGAGACAATTTTTTCGTTTTTGGCCCACGTACGACTTCGCCTGACGGTCAACACCGACGAAGACAAACCACAGGGTAAGGTCACGTGATATGATACGTTTGTTCACTTTAGTCTGTAGATAGCCAAACTAATTATCCACTGCGTATTTCAGCCAAGATCGCGATCCCCGCCACCGCGAGCCATCCAACCTGCTCCCGAACCTCGACAAACTCCTCGAGGCCGTTCGCCACCTCCACGCCCTCTACATCCAACACCCGAACCCCAACGCCATCAGCAGCAGCAGCCAGGGAGTAGATCTCCTCCGCCTAGGGCCCTTATAGAAGCATCTGAACCTCGTCAGCCTACGCCTCAGGCCCAGCAGCCACTACCACAACCTAGGCTGGGAGAGTCCAGGTCACCGGCGCCGACTCCCGCCCCTCAACAACCGCAGGTACCTCAATCACAGGCAACTATGCATAAGCCTCCTGCTACACCACGGAGCCAGAGAAAGGTTTGTATGATAATTCATTATCATCGATCGATTGCAGTGTTCCAGCCCCCCCTCGTAACTGCAAGGTGCAAAAAAGTATACCATGATCGCATCGGTGCGTTCCCCTTCGAATCTTCTGCTACAATCGGCGACACAACTGTTCCTCTGAGGGGCTGATTTATCAGAGAATCTATGAGTATCAGCAGGACGAGTTGTAATATAAAAGTTTTCAGTTGATCCAAATAGAACAATGAATGCTAGCGTGGACCAGGTCAACACTCCACAGACGCGCCCCATTAGGTCCGATGGAATACTTTGCTCTATGCAATTGTGCTCAATGATTAACTCCCCCATTGAAATGACCACTGTCTATCCGATCTGGCGGCTATTATATTTTCTAATTTGCTTAGTTGTAATACACCACAAATTACACGCGTGAAATCGCTTTAATAAAAAAGCTTCCAGAAGATAAGTTCTCGTTGGTCAACAGCCAACTTTTTGGAAGGCATTCAGCCATTGGGCTTCTAGCATGCGTTGCTCTCGCCATACCTTGTTGTATCATCACGCGTCAATTTATTCGCAATCATTTTCGACCTCAACATACACCCCAGTTAACGGCTCAGGGAGAAAAACAAGTGACCGTGACTGATCGTGCGAGAACGTCCTACACTTTGACGGCGAAACTATTCGCGTACACGGCATACACTTACGGTCCAATAGAACATAATAACGTCGTTACGTGAAATGTCGGCATACTTCTCGGCCAACTAAGAACGAGACGGTCTGTTCAAGTATACTACAAGGCCAGGTGATAGGTCTCTTCTGAGACCGTCCTAGATGGCGGGGGACAACTAAACGTGTCTGACTCATCCTGATGTCATAGCGACTTCGTCTTCATCATAGCGATGTCGATAACCACCATCTCTACCTACCCTTGCCGCCAAAAGCGCTCTCTAAGGTATAAAAGCTTCACGATGAGCGGGCGCATCTCTCAGTTCGAATGCGGATGTTGCGGGTCGAGGCTCGCAAGGTTTAAGCGGCACACCGTCCTTTCTATCGTTGGCGTGGGTTTCTCTCGCCAAAAGTCAAGCATGAAGATGCCACTAACGGTACCTAGACACACACACACACATACACTATCACGCGAGCGTAAGCATTGAGTATATGTTCAAATGAGGCCCACAAATTTCGCTTTCGCTGGCCACCCGAAGGTTGTCCCCGGGCACTTACCAGCTTCGACAGCTTGGACCAATGGCGATTTGTGTTGTTCAGACGAAACTGGCAAACGGAGTTTCTCGTGAGTGACGTGCACACTAAACTTCGTTGTAGGCGGAACGTAACTGGGAGGAACAGCAGCGGCGTGAGTTTGAAGAGTACCTGCGAATTCGCGAGGAACAGGGTCCCCCGCCACAGGGGCCGAAATCGAACGCCGACTACGTGAGCAAATATCAGGAGCAACTGCTGAAGAGGAGATTTTCACAGGGCGGACACCAACCCGGATCGATTGAGGACTACCGCAAGCAATACGAGCAATCAACCAGAAGGTGGGTCGTCCTAAAATGCGTTAGATTCATAGCAGAGAGGCATAATGATCAGGGACTTTGCGATGTAGTTATACCAACCTCAAATGATCACACTGTAATAATTGCTCGCCATGTTATTCTGCACTGTATTATTAAATATGAGGCGAACATGCTGAGGTTGAAAGTTACAAAATTGCTGACTAACATTTTAGGGGTTCGACGTCCGCGGCGCCACCACCTCCTGGTTCCAATACCGAGTACATTCGCATGTACGAGGAAACCCTCAAAAAGAAGGAGGAAATCGACAAACAGCGCGCCGAGGAGCGCTTCGGAAAAGGCCAAGCAAGGACTCAGGAAGAGTACAAGAGGTTAGAGACCGTACACTGTTAACTTTTATATATATATATATA
>MNPL01008705.1:33182-46514 GCA_002081605.1 Tropilaelaps mercedesae | reverse complement strand
ATATATATATATATATATATATATATATATGTATGGGATATCAAATAGGAATATTTATTGTAGAAAATAAACTCAGTTGAGTTGAACGAAGTAAACAAAACCGGATTAGCCTGAGTTATCTTTCATATTTGAGAAAGGTACGTTTTTCACCGTTATTTTTTTCGGATGAATAACGTTCTCACCGCTACGTTCTCTTAAGCTGTGAACATGCCTAAATATGCCATGAGGCAGTACACTCCTCCGCCCGGAATTTTCGGCATCGACTAATAGTAAACATGGAGCTGTCATATCCGATCTGTTAGGATATGAATATGTAATGCACAACGTTTCATCTAAATATAAATCTATCGTTTCTCCGGACAAAAATACAAGTTAGATTGAGAATATATAGTGCCACTTATTTAGTAAAGTTTAAGCAGCATTTTTTAGATAGAATTAGTCTAAGGTGGCGTTTTCGGCTATCCAGTTCGGTTACTCAAATAATCTGCGCCAGTCTCTTAGTGTATAAGTGGGCTACTTTATTGAAAATTAATGATATTATGATAATTAACGACATTGAGTCTTAATAATATTAATTGGTGCCAAAGACTGGCAGGTGCCAAGCAAATGGCGCACATGCGTTGTAGCTTCCTCCGCATGTCAGTATAGCTGTACCGACTAACGGCCGGACATTGCTACGACTCCAAGACAATGGAAAGCTGACGAGTACAAAATGTTCGCCGTGGCATGAAGAGTGGACAAGCACGACGAAAGAGCACAGACCCAATGCAAAAAAAAGTGAAATCTTCACGCTATATATTTTCAATCACATCGACTCTGGCAGTAGCAGAGGAGGTAGCCGTAATGAAGCAAAACGTAGCGGGGCAATCGGCCGCTTGGTCGTCCCCGTTTTCGTGGCACCATCGCCTCCGCTTCTCCTTTTTGTTTTCCCTGTAAGCTTTCGTAGTCGAAATAAGTTCCTTGTCAGCGTAGTTGCTTGCCTGCTAACGGTAGGAAGCTCCATCAAAATGGTGCTGTTTCCGCCGTCGGGTTCTTCCGCCTCCTCGAACCTTCCCGCGTTTCGCTTGCCCGTCCCGCCCGTCTTAACCACGCTGCCTACACTCCAGCTCGACCGCATCGGCCTCAAGGCCCCGGCAGACCTGGTTGCTCCCGGCAAAAGAAGGCAAACGCCCACTTGCTGGAAGGCTTCCTTGTTGAAACGGAAGCTAAGCTTCTCGACAACGCCGCCGCCGTAGGTGGGGTCGGGCGAAGCCGCTCCCAGCCTCCGTGGCAGAAGCAGGGCAGGCCACTGCACCTAAGGCCAACTCTAGCTTGGTTACCGAGAGTGGTCTAGATGCCGTAGGCTGCCGTTGTTACCAGCAGCTGTTTGCAGCTTGAGTTCTTGTTCGTGGCCACGCTTTGAAGGCTCTCTGTTTTAGTTCGGCTTGGTGGGCTAGAGAGGAAAAAAGTAACCAAGCCAGGGCACCGGGAAGAAACTAAGATGGTGCAAGGGTAGAATGCTCGGAAACTGCTTGCAACTCACTTTTTCATATCACGATATTAGTCTAAGGGACGCTGCGCCCGAAAAGGGCCGCCGGCGCTTGGAATAAATGCGAAGGCGGACCCAGCAATGACAAAGAAAGAATGGGAACGCGAAGGGGCGTAAGAGAGAGAGATAGAGAGAGAACCGAGAGAAAGGTGGAAAGGAGCGGATATATTTTGCGTCTCGTCGGTAGATTTTGCAGTTAGTGGCGAGAAATCGAGAGAGTCGCACAGGGCTAGTCTGACGGCCCTTCTAAGGGCAGCCAATGGCTGTGAGGGTACAATATGAAATTGAGGAGCCATGAACGGCGGAACGCCTGGAAACAAAGAAACGTTGCAGACATTTCCATAGAGAAAGAGAAGTCTACGAGATAATATAGATTCAAAATTCGGAGTGTGGTTTACTTTGGAACTGCATCTTGTGGACGCCTGGAGACAGGTTACCAAGGTGCACATCTCCATAGAGACAAGTGATGTAACTGTGTGAGATACAATGCTCTGTGGTGTGATGCTGATGATGGTTTACTACGAGATGTTAGCGAAAACGTTAGGTTTTTTTGTCGTGGTGCTCTTATGAATTTCTAAACGAAGGCTCTATGGTTCTAAGTAGACTTTATCACGATTCGCTTGGCATTTAATTGGTGTCCGTAAGCGTTTCTCTTAAATGATGATCACATCTAGACTTAGAAAGACGTGATTTTTATTTAGACGCGATCACGCCAGTCTTGATACTTGATGATTCGACGCCGGCGGACTTCTTCTTTTGGGATCTTTGTGGAATAAAAATAGGCGAATGTATTAACTAACGATCCGAAAGCAATGCTGTAGCTCACACTAAAGAAATCGGGCTTGATTGTTTAGAAACGATGGTCTGAAGCTACGGTAAAAAATATAAGCAAACATAAAATTATTCTGTATTTCCGGTTATTTTCGAGCAGGAGGCATTTGGTGATAGTGTCCAAGTGGTAGAGTACTATCGTAAGATAATTATGATAAGTCGATGTAGCTTAAGGGTAGAGAAGGTAAACAAGGTTTTTGATCAAAATTCTTGATCAAAACTTCGTTTAGACTCTTCAGCGGTCGATAACATGGAGCCTCTAGAAGTTCCCGCGAGAGTATCACTATTTAGCATACCAGTACACCGTAGGGTACACATACAACTTTGAGTCTTCCTTTCTAATGGTACACATTCAAACTTTTGGAGCCAGTCTTCCTTTCAGCGCCGTGTACAGACATGTTTCCAGGACGGTAAATGCTCAGTACATGTTTCTGCAAGAATTGGCAGCACGATGCTCGTCTTTCGTTTCAGGGGGTCACTTCTCATTGGAACGCGAAATGCAGCTCAATAGACGGTATAACGGCATGACGGAAGTGCAGTAGCAGAAGGGACGGCTCCTTTTTTCGACGTGTCGCTACGAGAGAACTTCTCGTATCTACTATCATCGTGCTCAACATTCCGTGCAAGCATTCCCTTATTCGCCCCCTATAGCGTTTTTCGGTTGCTCCTCTGCCCCCCCCTCTCTCTCACCTCCTCCGTCCGCTCCCTCTTCCGTTTTGGGCCTATTCTAGGGCGGGACTGAGACAGGCACTCTGGCAACTTGCGGCAGCATTCGATCTGCTATGTCCTTTCGGCTGTTTTTCGACTCCGTACCAGTGGTTCGCACCGTCACCAGCCATCTTCGAATTTCTATTACAAGAGTTCTCCCTGGAAGCCGTGGAGAGAACATCTGCTGGAGCCACTGAACCGGGACCAGCAGGAGACGCTGGCAGCTGTTGGCTTTGAGTGGGGAGTCGTGGCAGTGTTGGCCCACTTTTTGCGTTTGCTCGCTGCAGTCGCTGGAAACGCCGGGAATGGACACACGCTCCATTCTCCCCGGCTTCAGCCTCTGATCCAGTCCAAGCAGACGGAACGATCGGCAATGATCGGGCCTCTTCGGGCAGCAGCTGCGTCAGCAACGGAAGCTGTCTTGTTCTGCCGGAGCGGGGCGACACCGTTGTGTGCTTTCTTGTTCGAGACGCGAAGGTACATGGCACTGGGGCTGAAAAGCGGCGAGATCGGGCTGGCTCATCTTGCAACAGGTTAGGCGTTGTTTTCGCAGTTTTCGTTCGATTGACTAGCTGTAACATCAAGCGAGTCTGTAGAAAATCTGCCGGCCTAAGGACATAGTATCTGTCGGCGGGAACATTTCCCGGGTATACTGTTGCTAAGCGTAATAGTCGATGTTGAGTGTCATAGGATGTTTGTCTGGGTTGCAGGTCGCGTGCGCCTTGCGGAGAGCTTGGCCTCTGGTACAGCTCATTGTGCTTTTTGGGACGATTTTAACAAATGCGTACGTGAATAATGTGTCTCCTCCTGCATCAAAATCTACATTAAACTGTTTCTGATAAGAACTACGAACATTACCGGCGAAACCACTATTAATCAAGCTTTTTCATAGCTCTGCACAAAAATGACACTGTTTCTCGTAAGAGACCACATATCCTATTCGGTACTGGTTTTTGTCTCTTCCGAAAGTCTGCGATTCATCAGGTTCTCCGTCAGTCCAAGTTTCTAATCAATTTCTATGCAAATGTAAAATATAATACAAAATTGACTGAACGATATTGCTAAAATGGTGAGAGAACATGACAGATATGTAGAGCGCAGCGCCATTCCCTTTTAGAGAGCCCACCTTATTGTGGTAGAGGAGTATGTGCAGCATGCCTGTGCAAAATTAACTCGGCGGATTTTTCAGTCCTCAGTGTTGAAAGGTGGAGCGATAAGCGACTAATAGGTCTGTGTGTATATCCTATCAAATTTTATCGTTACCACTACTAAGCTTACTTTCGGCCCATATGGAAATTTTAATTCTTACATTGGTTTCGAACAATTTTTTTATCGCTTCACTAGTAAAAATGCAATCAAGTGAAGTATATATAAAATCTCGATAGTGCACGTGCGAAGTAACCTGATAGAAGTATCCATATACAACGGACGAGACGTCACCTGTATGTTACAACTTTTTCTGCTGAACGAAAAGTACGAAGGAAAAAAGTATCGCAAATATTTCTCATGCTTTGGATAGGTCACAATTTAGACAGAAATGACAAACAGAAAGAACTTTGGGATCGCTTAGTGTTGCTTATGAAATCATTTTTGAATCAGGGTGAATGGGCTTGTACCGAAAGTATTTTGCTCAATTTTAAATAATGCCGAAGTACTAGAGTTCAAGTTTACGCGTGCATTTCTTAGTTACATCACGTATATTATGAGTGCAGGCCGCTGCAGGGAGATAATAAAGCGAAGTTACTTGAAACAGTATGTTGTCAACAAGATTCACTTCCAAAAACGTTGCTGCAATGTCCAGCTAGAGAAGTACGATTTCTTGTAACTATTGAGGTGAACGATTGCCGGTTACTTTTATAGTTGCTAATATTGTGTCAGCGATTCAAGGGATAAGTTTGTCAATGCGCAGATATGTCGGCGTGTTAGACGATCCCTTAAAAAGTGACGATTCATGTCAATATTTTACTGATGTTATGTATACTCTGAGTTGAAAGTAGTGAATAAAGCGATACGAACAAGTAGTTATACTTACAAAAATATTTTGGATAAAGCCTTTGAAAGCCTTCGAGAGCAGAACTACTTCTAACTATATTAGTGATGCGTCTTAAAGTGTCTTTGTGGATTACATATGGGCACCCATAATGTCGTCTACGTACATTACTATCAGCGTGTTCGTAAACTCTCCGGAAAGATCGCTGAGCAATAGTTTAAAGAGATGCGTGAGACAGAGAGTTTCGTCAAGTAAGTTTCTCCGGTTTACTGAATTTCCAGCTACCTTCGTCGTTGTTGACAAGCAGGGCAACACAGTTCCTGATAATATTCAGGTGGGAGTTCAGTGAAATGATTTCATCAATAGGTTTCGAAGGGCTTTTTCGAATCCCTTTACGCACGCAATGAACTCGCTCAATCCTTGATTTTAAAGCATAAATTCCTTCCTTGGCTCCTTACTTTGGTTCAGCAACTTGTAGAAATTGAAGGTTTTCATCCAATGGATAATCGATTGCGTGAATTTTCTTCGACCTCTCGAAAATCCGATTTCTTCCGACGGAAGTCTCTACAGTTGCAAAACATTTTTTTTCTGGGCTGGTTATCTGCAAATGTTTAAAATCCAAGCTGCCGTTTTTCGAATTGCTTTGTAAGACGCTTCGACCATGTACCTGATCGCCGTTTTGTACCTGATCATGAAAGAAAGCTTGGCCTGATCCCATAGGAACGAGTTACCCGACAGAGAATTCGCTCGAACAGATGACGCAGCGACGAAAGCAATTTTGGCGTTGACTCTGTAATGTGATTGTGGTCTGCAGCATCGAAACAACAATTGTCTCTTTAAACGACCACAGATAATTCCACCGCCGTTCTAGACCTTCAGCAATCTTCTCAGGCATTCGCGAAACGGCTGCTTGAGCGCGAGAATATCTGGCAATCATCTCTGACGCAGAAGCACTCTGGGTGTATGTCAGCGTCAGAAAATGTTCAAGCAGCCATTTCTCTGAGATGCTATGCACGGAGTTATGTCTCTTGTGAGTTATGGTAAATGTAGCAATTTCGTTGAGCAGTTTCAAGCAAACGAGTGTCTCACTCTACCTAATACCACAGTTTAATCTTCCGCTTTTTTTTACGAATATTTGAAATGTGTGTTGCTACAAAGAATTGTTTTTCATAAATGTTTGAAACGTGTTCTTTTATAAATATTTGAAACAAATGTTTTCACAAACAAGTATTCTTCATAAATGTTTGAAACAGGTGTTTTTACAAATGTTTTTTTATAAATGTCTGAAGCAAGTATTTTTACAAACAAGTGTTGTCATAAATGTTTAAAGCAAGTTTAACAAGTCTAATGAATAACAGCTTATACACTTTTAAAGCTTCCATTTCTTGGTCCCGTTTAATATGATGCAACATAACCAGTCGCATGTCAGTATAACAATGTTTAATTCAAACAGACTTAAAGCTTTGGAGCTTTTTACGATTTCCTTGCCTTAAAATAAGATACTAATGACCGTATTTATTTAGTATAACATTTGTTTACTGACTTTGTCGAATTTTCTTGCCTGGAGTTTCAGTAGTTGGTTTTTTGTCGTTGCCCCTCATGTGCAAACGAAAAATTAAACTTATTCGAATGTTGCTTATGCCACCTAGAAGACGCTAGTCTAGATCTGTGTGCTTAACGCAATACTGTGCGTTTGTTAATTTTCACTACACAACTCGTTGTATCAATTGTCAGAGAAGAAGAGGCTTCCGTGCAAACACAAACATTCGCACATGTTCCCCGCTAGCACTCTCCCTCGCATACGCCGTTGTTTTCTCTGTGCACTATTTATTAGTGCGAGGCACATGTTTTCGCAAATTAATTACTTGCACGAATCTTTATGTTTCGCTTACTAATGACTCCCGCTAGACAGACTGTACAAGTTCTTTTGTCTCATATGCCATTCATCACACAGAATTGACCCCTTTTCATTTGCTTGCTACACGATGGTAAAATCCTTCTCTCTTTTCCCCAGCCTGTTGGTCGTTCCCTGTTTGCCTTATCCACAACCGCAGACAGAGGTCAGGGAACAAGATTTGTGGCAAATGTAAATCATTTCAGAGGTCCGTTCTGTTCCCGAAGTGCGGTTTCGCTTCTCTTCTTGGACCTCCGTCTCTGTTGCTACGTAAAGTTTCAATTGCTTCTAGCCGTCACCGAAGCACTCCGCAGCTGTGCCCCGACTTTAGTGGGATTATGCTAAAAGTCCTAGTTCCATTGACTGAGTTCCTGGTCGATGTTTGCGATGGTGATATGACATGACTTTTCACACGTGAGACGTACTTAGTGCGCGGCTCACGAGTAAAGACCGAACGCAAATGGCGTCGCGCGTTCGGTGTTCGGTGTCGAGCAAACAAGAACGTGTGCATGTACCGAAGTAGCTTGACATGATGAATGCATCCGCGTGCAGCACGGACTATACCCGATACGTATGAGTATGTTCCCAAATGAATGTGCTAGCAGAGGGAAGTGGAAGTACGGAGAGGGAAAAGTCCGATGTGCAAAAGCGTACAAAATGCGTTACACAATATGGGTGGGTGTCACACTCTGTATGATGAACTCATAAAGAACGGCAGTGAGCAGTACACTCTCGGGTGTAACAAAGCTATTGAAATGTATGTCGAATATTGCCTTCAACTTTAGCAAGTTGCAGGATACAGGAGGTGAATACCGACGAAGAATTTAAGCGGGTGGCATAAGAAGCAACTTAGCGTTTGTCGAACTAGATCTTTTCGAGTTGGCCGGGCAGCTGAATTTAGCTGAATACGGCCGAAGCATTTTTAATAAAAATCATCGTCTGGTAATGCTGAGTGCCGACGGATTGCTAGGAAGGCAAAAGTAGCAAGCCATTTTTTAGTCAAATTTGCCTTTCCCCTATACCAATACTTATGCATTATGAGAGATCGTAGTCATTGATTGGTAGGATTCTTCTACTGTTCTGTGCTCATAAGATAAATGAGCCATAATCATGTTCGAACGATTACAGGGGACTTGTTTGCATACACATGATGTCCTGTTTATTCATACCTTGAAAACATGAAATAAAACCAGAAGGCCATCAGTATCATTATCTCAGAGAAGGAATTCGACATGATGAGTTCGCGGTGCTTTTGTAAAACTAATTTTTGCTTATGGTGATGGTCTTGCTGGGATAACGCTAGAACAGAATATGGCTTGCTTTAACTATGAAAGAACGGTGTTCTGAAGAGCCGTTTGGGATAGAGAAGTATAGAGAAGATTTTTATAAAAGTTTTGATTGCGTATGCACATATAAGGCCTCTAAGACTCTCTTTTAACTGAATTCTTAATTAGGTTTGCATTCTGTGATCAAGATAGCTTAAAAATGACATGAGTTGAGAGGTTACTTAAGCTCTCGCTTGCGTAATTTTTCGACTTTCATACCAGTCGTATTACAAGTTAAAATATGACTGGTCTGCCTAGATGAGCTTTTCTCTATTTTTAACCGGATGTTCCACAATATCCCCGAACGCGCCAAATACATTCCTAAGTTATAGCTGTAAATCGTATGCTAAGGTATATTGTTGTGAATAGTAAATAGTGGGTCAACGTTTTCTTCGAACGAAAAATCCCGATGACGGCTCGTCTGACGTATACGAATGAACATATACAGCGGCATACGTATGAAGAAAGTTTAGACCTACACCTGTAAAGGGGGCGATAGGATAAGTTAAATATCTTCTCGGCCCTGAATGCCTCTATCAGTGGCGTGTGCAACGATCTCCGACAACGCCGTAATGACTACGGCATTCAAAATCGAAATCGCCACCCGGTGCTAACATATACCTCCTGCACCGAACAGTGCAACGCTACCACGGCTGTCCGTCTGAAATGTGCAGCACTTCCGAACTGTCGTCGCAGACCTTATCCCACTCGGGCGCTTTCTGAGTGCAGTCCACCTAGTCGAGAAGAACTTTAAGCACGACACCCAAATCACCCAAAAATTGCTTTAAAAATCTCCAGCAATTTTCTTTTGAGGAGAACGGCTTAACGGTCTGAATTCGAATTCTGCTGATAAGGCAATATTACCTTATAGGACGAATAACATGTAGGGACCGTGCGCCGTTGTGATGCCTTGTGAGAGTTCAGACTCGTGGAAATGCGATAACTAAAATGAGTGTGGAGAGCGGCGGTGGCGACGCCTAACTATCAGTTGACTCGAGCCGAAGGTCCACCAAGAACTACATCGTGTTCTGTGGTGAGCATTCCTTCTGGAGGTCGTAGTAATGCTCATTTCGCATCTCTAATTGCTACTGATTGCTATGCTGCTATCAGTTATATGAACCTTGCCGGTTTTGTCGAAATATCATCTGGCCGAAACGTATCAGGAGAGTAATCGGTAAATGATACATTTTGCCTCTCTCTGAAACTTTCGGAACGAATTGCTCTTTGCTGATGATGCGTGAAATGGTTTACTAGTAATGGCTTCGTATTAAATTCGAGCTTAACAAATCAACCGATTTAGCTACGAAGGAACGAACAGGTCACTAGTATCAGTCCCAAGCATTGAAGCCAATTGACGAATATAGAATAGTAATGCAAAAGGATGTTGTTCATGTCTCTGAAGTGTTTAATTAATCTGTGACTATACGCTAATGTCAAATATACATTCAGTTTAAAGAGAAGAATCGCCTTAGAAGAGCTAGAATTTCGGCGCTAATACGAGGAACAGTGGTAGAGAAAGACTGCACGGAGGGCCTCCAGAAAACAGACCGACGGATAAGACAAGGGTGACACTTACGTCACCTGCTGCTTCCTGCAAAACATTGACTGGAGTGTTCGTGTAAAGAGTTCCGATCAATGTCCCAAGTTATTTTCAAGTCGGTTCGGTGTTTAGTCAGTAAAAGTCTGACATTACCAGGCACATACCTAGATATGAGGCTCGGTGTCCATGAGGAACTGCCCTTAACCTCTGAAAAAAAATTTGGTCCAGTCGATGAGTCTTTACGGTAACAACCATAATGATTCAGTTTTCTCCCATTGTATCAACCTCTGCCAAATCTAAGTGCCGCCACGCAAACCCAAACTTGTTGGTCCATACGATTTTATCGTATTAATGCAATATTGTACATTCAAGCATCCATTCAAGCAGCTAGGCAACTTGAACGATTTTTAAGATTTGTTGTATTTTGTAGCACAGGCTGAACCAACTGTAATTTGAAATAAACATAATAGCTAATTAATTAGACTAGATAGAAATAGTTCTAGATGTCGCGAGCCGAAGCCTTATCGTAGCCCCGAACTAACTTTGTCGAATCTGGACCCTGTATGCTTAACGGAGATTATGTGTCGAGGGCTGAATTTATATTTGATCTTCGTGTTTGACTCAAGATTTTCTAATGCTATTGAGGTTAAGCTACGAGTTTAGTGTCATCCGCTTTTTACACGGTACTGCTTGCCTGGTCTACGATTTTTAGGACTGACCACCAGCCAATATTTAACGTCCACAGTATCGCTTGTTACATTACTTCGTAAGACTGACTCCATATAAATCTAAATATGGCAAGGGTCGAACTCGTACACCTACATGCTTGCCTAATCTGGATATCATTATCTCGCTTATCGTAATAGTTACTTTTTACAGTGACGTGAATCTACGAACCCTGTAGATTATTGGAATTGGAATATTGGATCTCTATAATATTGGCCAGAGCAAAATAAATATTCGTAGAAGAAACGCCAAGTAACCCCAGGGCTACCATGCGGGCTGCTAGGAGACTTTGCAGAACGAAAGAACGACGCGCCATAATACATTTTATATTCACATATTACGCCATTAGAAACTGCACCGAAAGTTTAAAACCTCTTAATATCCTCAACTGGACTTGATTATTCGTGTAAGCGTGCAGTTGGACAACAGCTTTGGGGGGTTGAGCACCTCGACCTTTTCGTACGTCTCAAGTGGCACTATACCAAAATCATTACCGTTACAAACCATCCTTTATGATAAATGAAGTGCCATTTGGCCACATTAACGGGTGAACTAAAAACAAACGGCGATGACTGGAAAATCGACTGCCTTCCATAAAGACTTTGCGTCCGTTTCCTGCCAGACGGGGTGAATTTCGCGACGACTGAGCGCGACGATGGCGTACGAAAGGATTGACGAGAACTAAAACTGAGTGACGAGGAGCGGAAAACATGCATTAAGTAATCAGGCTGCACCTTGCTTGCAGTTTACAACATACTATTCAGTTATAGTTCTGCGAGAATGTTTTGGAAAACGTTTGAATAAGTTTGGTAGTGTACTAATCAAAACATTGCTAAACCTCAACTTAGGTTCATAGATTTCAAAAACAGGGTCGGATGCGGCGGGGAAGTCGGTGGGTGAACCTGATCGATTGCTCCGGTGGGCGCTTGTCATTCGTCGGCCTGCAGTACTGCCAGTAAACAAAAAGCTAACTGTAGTTCGATAATTCACGTAAAATGCGAGTGACAAAATAAACCAATTAGTAGATTGCTTGCTCTGACAGTTACGCAAATCGAAGCGGGTTTTCCCCTTGTGTAAACTAAGCGCTATTGCGATTATGTGGTTTGAATAACATACATAAACTCAAGCACTGACAAGGCTAACAGGTGACATGCTGTCATATCTAATGCATTCATACTCAAATGTTGAAAGCAGGTGAAAATTCGGTGAGCTTCATCTTATCACTCAAATGTATTCCGTAGCATACCCAAAGTAAATGCAGTAACGGCTAGTCTGGTATACTGAGTACCTGTCTTTTCCAATTCGACAAAACACCTACATGTAATACAATTACTACTGGGTTAATATTGCAGAAAGCCTTCGCTGACACCTAGAACAGTTATTGCGCAATTTGGGCGGAGAGTTTTTCTATGAACAGTTTGAGCGTCTCTTTGTGCTCCGCGAAGTGAATTCGAGTGACAGCAGCAGATGGTGTGCTTCGTCCTCCTCGATAGTGCGTAAGAATGCGTCGTTTAAGGGACTGGTCTGTTTTGTGGTCCCATAGCCAGAGTCCTCTTCCACTTTCCCATACATCTAGCTATTGCCTTCGAGGAAGAAGTCGGTAGTGGAATCGCTGGTCTTTTCCATCGCTGGTAATGCTGGTGAAGAGCGTTGCGCTATGGCCCTGGACGGCTCAAGGTCAACCAAAATTGTACGAATTGCAGTGGCAGGGCGAGCTTCTTGGGTGTGTTGCCGCCCGGAACGGAAATAGTGTTCTGTCCTGTGGAAAACAAAATGAAAGGTTCAATAGCCGGTAGCCAGCATTATGGGCAGGTCCGTCGCTTGAGCTATGCCATAAAGGATGAAAACACAGGAAGAGGCTATACGAATGTGAGTCTGACAGAGGGCGTGTGGGATTTGGGAAAGAATAGGTTAGCTATGCATGATGAATGGGCAAAAAGGACCAAGCCAGCGGCTTTTACGTCTATTGGTTATTTTGATAATGTGAGAGATTTCCGGGGCTCATTTTCAAATCGTTGGCATGACGAACGTTGGTGAGGAAGGCTATAGAATTCAAGCAAGCGAAGATCCTATTCCAATCAATGTACTGATGAATACCTAACATTAGTAATTTGACTAACGATTTAGTTCACTCATCGTTTTGCTCAGTTGCAAAATTCGGAGTATTTGCTCCGAGGTAAAGCACTAATAAGACTATGGGTTATGGAAAGCCATGTAAAATACTTTCTTATGGTTGGAGAAGCGCCTACAATCCACTTTACCGTTTTAAGTATTGGAATGTAACAGCAGGATGAATATGCGAGGTAATTTTGGATGTTTGAAATGGAGGAGTAGTAAGGCAAGGAGGCAGTGGCGAGGAGCTAGATAGGGTTTAACGAAGAGCTCTGTTAAAGACCGGTGACTATATCAAACATTTTAATAGTGTGGCTGTCGAATATTTTTAAATATTACACAATTTGAATATCTCGGATAGAATATCTCCAGTTACGTATTTCATCATCCAATTAAATATATTTCGTTGTATGCGGGACAATTAATTTGTTTACATCCTTTATTCGACGCACTTAATCCTCCTAAGAAAGAATCGGTTATTGCCTTTTATGCTTGAGTCACCTATCATTATTATTGTTACTATATATTAAGACTGCAGTGCTAGTGTTAAACTTTTTCAGGGTTGACCAGCAGCTTCCATTTAAAATTCATGGGATAGCTTTTGCATTACTTCCCAAGGCGAACTTCATAAAATATTATTGACTGTACATAGCTCTAGATGCATTGTTTTACTAGCAA
>MNPL01008705.1:1429-32549 GCA_002081605.1 Tropilaelaps mercedesae | reverse complement strand
AGTTTTTGCATTACTTCGTAAGACGGACCCCATATAAATGTAAATGTGCAACGGCGGGGATCGAACTCGATGCATTGTTTTACTAGCAACTACTAGTACCTAATCTTTGACCTTTCATAGGGGGTACGCTAATGATATGTTGACGATATATCTGTCACTTGACGTCGAACTTCGCAGAAAACTGTTGAACTGTGTAGGGCGAGCATATGTTGTACTGTTTAGAAGTCGACATTTGCATGCGAATGGCAGCTGAAAAAATGCAAGACACGCTCAACGTTAGCTATCTAAGAGATGGATCTACGTTTAAATGGAAATTGCGCAAAACCTCGTATAATTTTTGCACAATCCAGCAGTTAAATATCCGTAGTGCTACATTGAATGTGCATTGATAGACAACATCGAATGAAATGAATGTTTTTTGTTCTCGGATAAATAATTTGTGATAAATGCACACTTCCTCCCGTCTGATATAACAGGTACGTATTTCAATTATTCGTAACCTCATGCTATGTTAGGGCCGGACATTTGATTAGTCAATGTAGAAATAGGCAGACTGATAAACGTGGATCAGTCGAGTGTCGTACCGATCGCAGTAATGAAGGTGCAAATCATTATCTAGGAATACCAAGCTACCACCACTGGAAGCCGTACAATAAAAAATTAGCCTGCAATCGAAATAGTATATAGAGAATAGATCAAAATTGCTTAATTTAATGGCAAGCCATATTATGGGTAATGGCAGATTGTTGATAGACGAAGAAATTAGTTTGAGTAGAGAAAAAAACTTTCACTTTATAAAGAGCTCTGCATTTCGCTCAAACTTCGACAAATGCTCTTATTAATTATTATTTTTATTACACAACAAATATGATTAATACATGTAAACATTCAATGAATGATATAAGCAAGGCGAAACTTAGATTTGCGAATGCCTTCGAAATTGTCAAAAGACTAAATATTCATGCCGTTTTTACTACGTTCTGAAGCCGTTTAGATAGGAAATTGCCTAGGTTTATATATCGGCACATCATACGTATAGTCGCTGCCGTCGAGTCATGCCAAGTCGAGAGACAGCTTCCCCGTGTGAACCACTACTTCAATTTTTATGCATACAGTCAGAGAGCTTCCTTTTCTTGCGTTCCTACGAGCGAATTGTGGACCCCGTCGGATAATTGGAAGTTGCAGTCAATGGACGTGGACAATTACGTTTGGTAAGAGGATCAGAATATTGAGAAGAGGACTCTTCCCTATTGGTGTGACACCAAGCCAAGGACGTTAGACGGGGGATGGGTCTGTATGTGCTTTTTGTATGGCGAAGTCAAGGACCCATGCACAAGGAATGTCGTCGCAGACGCTGCAGCAACTGAAATGGTGCGTGAGCTCTCAATTGTGAGAAGCAAAAGCAAAATTCGATTTGGGACTTCGAGTCTTGGTCGGCCCTAATCATTTGTCGCTACACAGGACTTGTCTGGCTATGACAATTCCGGGTGCAAAATTCAACGGCAAATCAAAGCGGTGTGGAAAAATAATTTGCTGATCGGCCTCTTTTGGCTCTAAATGATGATAAGTGAGCTTTATTCGGAAGAAATCGCCGTTTACATCAATGTCTACTAATTTTGTTAAAGACAAAAATAAAGTATACCAAAACGTGTGCATTCATTGAATTGTATAAAAATCCGACGAGCATTGTTTTTTATGATATCTTAGGAATCATTGTCATACGAGAATGTTCTACATGAATTACATGAAGTCATTTCTGAGAAACGAATTAAATATATCACGCAAGATTCTCTATTAAATTTAAAAAAAAATCTAAATACTTATTGATTCTGGAACTATTTCAAAAAATAAAATTTCTTTTTCAACTAAGAGCTGATTAATTCAGTCCCTTTTTCAATAATACAAATATAATTGTGTATCCAAATACTCTAAGTTAATCTGCTAGGCCGTAGCACAGTCTATATATTTATAAAACAGCGGCTGCGTTGAATTTGGTAGGTATATTTCTGTGCAAAAATTTCTCGTTCACCTCTGATATGTTAAGAAATCGTGTCAAGAAACGCGAAACAAAATGCAGAAGGAGTATTTTTAATTTTCAACTGAGTAGCTAAGTTATTCTGAAAATACTTATTAAACGAAGGTAATGTAATAATAAATATAATTTTTAGGAAAAACTTGTTGTGAAATACGTAAAAAAATTTTGGGTGACCAGGCCTTCTATAATGCTACTGGAAGGCAGCGTTTTATATCAATGTTTCTTTTCGACCATTTCGACAATGAGCCAACAAACTCTGCACTAAAGACAACAAATTCAACTGTTTTAGTTTCTTCCTGAAGGACCGTTCTAGTTGGCTTGTTAGGCTCGATTTTTTGTTTTGAGAAGTTGTTGTATTAATATGATTTTCCAATCATATCCAATTTAACCTGTAGTATTTAGCACGCTGCAGTATTAACTTGATCTGAACTTCATTGCGGTAGTGCTAACTTAATCAAGCAAAAGGTGAATGTTATTCTCGATGTGCTCCTGAAATTAGTTGAGCCTAAGCCCGAATTAGGAAACACTGTGCAACAAGCGTATGTGCTCGAACGCAATTTTATCATGCGGGATACTCAGATGAATGTGTATCTGTGGAAGTTTAGATTTACTTGATTTGAAGCGCTTGTGCGCGTACCTTCAAATAAATTTATAAACGGCGCGGTTTCAAGTGCAGTAAGAGTCACACTTTTGTTAGCTTATGGCAGAGGAAAAAAGCTGTAAAACAGTTATTTTTAATACGAATGATAACTTTTTTCAGTTCTCAATGTTGAATTTTTTATATATGTATATATAATATATCTCGAGTGTGTTAGTCTCAGGGCCCTTGATTTTTGTGCCAATCAAAAATCTACGCGCAGTAAGTCTCCTAGAGCAACCTTCAATAAGGTATTCACATTCTGTTAGGTAGATGTGCTTCCCGTCCGGTAATAGTCATAAACTAAGGGTAGCAATATCAGCATTTCGTTTTTCCGAGAAGCTTTTAGAACGTAGCAGTTTATGTATTTTCAACATTGAGTCCAAATTAGCATTTTACGCAATCTAGCTCATTCTGTAGGTTAGTACATCTCAAATCATGGCATGACAAACAATGCGCCTGTAACAACATAGCCTAAAATGATGGTTGCTTTTCTCCTGTATCGTACCCGAAACATACAACTTAAATAACAAAAAAATCATCAAACGATTTGAATACCATTGAAACATTCTAACTATTATTGCTTAGTGTTATTAGCATTCTTTAATATGGTAAATTACTAAGGCATAAAGCCTGCAAAGTAACCACGTATCAGCCAAAGTGTGTCGGACATATTATACGCCCCTATTGCTGGTGCAGACCAGAGTCTCATTTTTAAGCCATTTTATTCGAGTTACAAAGAGGACCATATGTTGCAAGGTCATCAAACGTAAATATATCACAGTTTTGAACGTATTTTCCATGGAGAGAGTATAATCACGCGTGTGCGGATACGAATATTAATTATTACCGTTATAAAAACCGCGAACCAATTTAGTTTATTAGCAACTGCGACTAGCAAGAATACAGTTGCTACACTGATACTAGTCTATTTTAGAGCAAACTATTCTACAAGTTGTTTTGAACAGATTGCGTGCAGATAGACCCACACAATAGCAATCTAGTAAAATAAAATTAAGACCCTGCGTGGGTACTCGCATTTTTCAGAAAATAGAGTAACCTTTGAAAAACTTTAAAGAAGTAACACTCAGTTATCTAGAGCTTATGTAGACGTTGTTAGGGTACATGCTTTCCTTGAGATTCTTCATTACTTAAATAACACTGACATAAATCGCATGATCATTTTATCCCTATCTAAATTGTAAATATACTACTAGAGATTCCATACGCGAACGCGTATAGAATCTCTAGTCGTAGCATGATTAGCAGACATAGCCGCGGTCCTCCATCGGCGTTCGACTGTGTGAACAAATTTTGTATTTGAAATCACCCAGTCTCTGTACAGTATTAGACGTTGATCCACCTTAGACTGAAGAGCTATTGATGGCTCAGCTGGAACGGTTGAAACGTCGGTACAGGATAGAGTCTACGTATAAATATAACTATAGCTACCTAAAGTTAGTCTACCGGCAACCAAAACTAAGTCTCGGGCCCGGTTCAGCACAATGCTCTCTTCTTACCACACTTAGTTTCTTTAAGCCATTAATGAGCCGACTTCCAGCGGCACCAGGCCGGTTCTTACGGATGTCCTTAATACCGAATACAAAAGAAGGATGAAATCTCCTCAATAGTCGACGCATAGTTTTTGCAGTCACTCACTAAACTATCCATAGAATCGGACTGTGAACACGTACGTTGGAGTAAGCCGCCTGTACTCCAGGGTAACTACCGCACTTTACACTGCAGCTAATTTCTTGCTGCGGAGAAATTGGAATTATCTGTTGCCTGACTTCACCAAACCTTGCCCTTATTAAGGAGCAATTGAAACATTACCTATCAGAAATACAAGTAATGACTGTATACCGCGCTGAACATTATTTTACAAATTATGGTCGATTTATGTTTGTAAGTTTATTTACTAATTGTGTATAATAACTTCGCGTTTCTCGGCAATAATAATATTCAGAAGCGCTGTCACTATTCGTCTTTCCAACTAAAAGAATTAATTAAAAAGTCTTAATTTTCCTTAGAGTTATTTGACCATCGCAAAAGATGCCTTCAGCTGGGCTTAATTTACACTTCACATGGTCGTTGCAAGCTATGCAACTTAGTTCCTACTTCTTTCAACCAAGAAACGAGCAAAAGTCTCACAGCGCATACTCTCATAGTTTGACTCGGTAGGAATCCGCAAGCCTTGATCACGGCGCTTTCTGTACGCACACTTTTATCGACCACAAGTTTTCATCATTGGCCACTATTGAAAATGATCTCATGCAATTTAAATCACAAAATATTCAAGATGCGCATATATGAGCGGTTTAAGCATTACCAGAACTGATTTGAGAGCACAGGAAACGCACGCCATTTTTGTACCGTATTGGGTGTTTATATTTAAGTTAGATTGGTTTGTGTAGAGCCACTCGTGGGACAAGAGATGTATTACACTGAATTCAGCGAGTACTAATTTATCAATGTGCTCGAAAGCAAATTTGAGGATTCATATCAACAGGTAACTTTGTATACACAACGTGAAACCCTATGATACGCTTTCTCGCTTTCTCTTCCTTCTTCTTCGGTGTCCGATATTGACTATTTTTTGAAAAATGTCCCTCACTTCTCCGAATTGATTTCTCAATCTCGAAGCATTAGTACTTACGCTTGGAGTGGTGCAAAGGTTCGTAGGACCAATTTATTGCCGACACAAAAAGAACTGTTTTGTCATAAATAGAATACGGTTGCTCCTAAATCTTCCCAAGCAACGCACATCCTTGAAAAGACATTGTTATTCACAGCGTTATTCACTTAACGACCCACTCAAGCATTCACAAGCTTAGGGAAGTTCAAAGAACCGAGATTGCCTACAGCTTGCCCCACTGTACGTCAAACAGGTAGATTCTTGGCTAAGAGGAATTCTCTTTTACACAGCAACTCGATTCACCGTTCTGCAAGTAAGTCTGCGAAAGACTTATACGCATCTCCGGGCGCATCCAAGAATATCCAGTGGGCTCACTTCGAAGTTCCGTACAGAAGGTCACGCATAAAGTGTGGCCCGCTGTTTTACTTGCATAGTCTCTGAATTGCTTCTAGAAGTAGCTATTCCTCCCGATCTGTCAATGCGTGAAAGCCTGTGAAGTATAATTATGAGCATAGGTTTGCATTCAGTTGTCAATCTCTTATTGTGACAATGCACCAGAGTTAATACTTAAACGTAAAAAGCGCTAACCGAAAATGCTCACAGCGCTAGTTTCGTAGCGTTCCCATAGGATCTTCACGTACTTCCAGCGCCTGGAGTAGAACTTCACGTATTTCTGCAAAATTTGTAGGAAAGCATGTAATTGTGGCCAGCATAACAAAGAGTATTAGAAATGGGAACGCATGCATGCGATTCTCGAGAATTGTCGGAAAGTCATGTTCAAACCAATTACCGTGTTGGAACGAGGAGTCGCTAGAAAGTATAACTTTTACAACCAGTTTGATTATTAGAAGCAAAGCTACAATGGTGTACGTAAGGCGTATATATTTTTACTAAATACAAATGCTCCGACGCTTGTCGAGAACTCGTGGCTAATGGATTTATGGCATATTGTAATATAACTACGAATTACCACGAATTACATGTTTTGTTGAATAGACGCCGTAATTCGTAGTTTTTATAGTATTTGTTAAGCAAACGCCAAGAAAATGTATCTAACTAATGTAAGGGCTTCACACCCTTGAGCTTGCAAGGGATAGTTGAATTACAGGCGTAAACAAAATTAGTGCTACAATGTAAATAATCGTAGTTAAACCCACCAAAAAAGGCGGGACATACACATCTTACAACTCCGTAGCGGTTTGTGAACGGCAACTTGTTCGCCTAAAATTGATGTATATAGTACTTTGGTGGCACTGTTAAAATGACAACCGTTTACTTACGTTAGAAAGACCAACACTCATTGTGCCTATGGGATAATGAGATTTGCTTTAATAATCTAGTAATTGGATTTAGTTTCGTAATACAAAATCTTGCTATGATGTCTTCAACAACGATTATCCAGTGAGTACCCTGTTATTTCGCTATTACATGTATTCAATTAGACAAGAAAAGGTGCTCGTTATATACAAGTGTAAGAAAATCAATTCAAAAATCCAGCCACTTCGACAAATCGACTTAGCAAAAACGACCCCAATTTTATGGTGATATCAGGTGTGGCATTGGTACCCACCTTTATCTGTTTGGCCGGCTTTCGTCCCTCAACTTGTTGCCACAACAGTCTTCTACAATGCGTTACTTTGCTCAACCGTCGGCCCAACTGTCACTTCCCGTGGATGCGTCGTGACGGCCGTAGTCGCAATATAAATTACTGACTGTTCCTACAGGCAACGGACACCATACAAGGTAGAGGCACGGTATGGTACACACCCACGAGCACAACACACGAACAGAGGTAGGCAATAGCTGAACGAGAGCTAGGGTCGGGAATTTAACGAACCTTACGAGGTTACTCTTTTGGCTTAATGTACTGTTGTAAGAAAATGACCGTTGCGATGTAATAACCGAGACTTTCGGACGTCAAAGAATGTGCATCTATGGCGAAGGCAAGTCTGGAGTTAAGTTGCCGACTTAGCTATTTGCGTTCAGAATTTAGTGTCTTCGTGAAGAATTTTTCATGAGGATAAGTCCTCCGCACGTGTAGATCGACGGCAAGGTTGGGTTCATCGAGAATTATTCAACATAATTCCCGATGGAACCCAAGAAAAAACTTGTTATATGTATATTTATTTGTGACAGAAATATAAATTTAAGTCAGTTTGGGCTCTTGATAATTAAATCGATTAATAAAAAACGGTATAGCAGTAATTTCTAAGAAATAATGTGAAAAGACTGTTGCATACAACAGATAATAGTAGAAAGAAGCACATAAAAAAAGTGAGGATAGAGGAAAATAAGGGCAAGATAGGATACAAATGGTATGATGAGTTTCCGTAGAAAAGCGTCGTAAGTTTGCGTCGAATAAAGTTCGACACCCAGTGGAATAGCGGGATCATTGCAACTGAGGTTGAGATTGTAAATACTATCAATAGGTGGGATCACAAATGGAAGATTTTGAATGTCTACTAAAAAAAACTCGCTAATGACGACAAGAAAACGAAAGTCACTTTTCACTAGCAAAAGTACCACCACTACTACTACTACTACTACTACTGCTACTACTATTACTACTACTACTATTACTACTACTACAAAATACTACTATTGTCAGAATTAATAGAATTCATTGTTCATAAAAACACTAAATTTATAAAGGTTTAGTATTTTATAGATTAATAAAATTAATGAAATAGTATTTATAACTTTTAGCGACTAAATTCTTAATTAAAAAAAGCTTACCTCAAAATAGTGAGAGAAAACATTTCTGGGGTTAGGCTTCGCAATATGGAACGAAAGAGATGCATACGGTACTGCTTTCGCATGGCTTCATAAAATGGTTTCCATTAAATGTAAATTCGCGACGACGAAAATGGAACTCGTACACTTCGCGTCGATATTCTTCGAAATTAGACTACAGGTAAGTGCTTTAGCGATATCACAGAATTCAAGTGGCTACATTGTCACCTACAGCGTGCGGCATAGTGCCAGGGTTTATGGTCCATAGCGCGGTGTCGATTAAACGTCTTCTTTGGAAGTAAAATTAATGCAAGTAAAAAAACCTTCAAACGTCCACATACGCCAGACTTAATGAACGACGCTGTAATGCTTTAGGGAGAAAGGGTATGGTTGCTATCCGATGATAAATGCCAGGATTAGAATTAAGTCATTTCCTTCATAACTGATATCCAACACAACTCTTCAAAAAAACGTGAACTTATGGGTCGAAATGGCGAGCCTATAAACGAATGGGACAGGGCTTGCCAAGCGTTGAAGGGTGTTTGTAAACATTTCTAAAGCGATAGTCCTAGTGACTTTTTTATACCCCTTTTTAGAGATAGGTAAGGATCTAAACAAGCTTGATATGCTCGGAAAGATAAAGCGAATAGAGTCGAAGAGAGGGAGTCGAAGAGAGGGAGTCGAAGAGAGGGAAGTATAGAGTCAGGCAAATTCAAGCGAAGGGAACACTATAAGAAGAAGGCGAAACGTCATGTGTGCGGCGTACATGTATGCGTGGTAATTGCACCTGCGGATCGGCGACTAGACTATCCTACTAGTTAGTTGATCTTTGGGATTTAGCTAGCAAATGCTGTACCTTCTCGAGTTTCTCACGTTTAATAGATTATAAACCTTATTAAAAATATTTATAATTTTTATCAACATCTTTCAGATTAACCCAAAAAATAAATTTCTTCATTATTATGAAAAATTTACTTAAAATAAAATTATATAAAATAACTTTTTCATAACTAGAAATAACAATTACCTCAAAAAAGCGTCATTTCCTAAAAGAATTTCTTTTACTTTTTTTAATAAAATATTTTTGTTTGCAGATTTGTGGCAACGTTCTTTCTTAAAGAAAGTTTTATGGCGAAACTATATCTTGGCTGACCCACTTAGATCGGTATGGAAGCTTTCGGTGCCGCTCCGTATGCTTTTCTATACTTCCGATCTCGAGGAAGGTATAAAAAGGAAAGAAACCAGAGTAATGGCCGCATAAGGTAGGGTAAAAGACATAGATCTCTTCTTCCGGCTCAGTGGTGGAAAACAGCCTAGTCTACTTATCCGTCGCAAGAACGCAGTGGAATTTACCGTAATCGTCAGCTTCAAAAGTTTGTACCCGGCGGGAATGCTAGCGAACTACGGTGGGTGGGCGCGTAGTACTAAGTGGCTTATATGTGGGAAAGGCAGCAATAGGGACATGGCCAGAAAGACATAAGGTGTCATAAGTTCTACTGTCTAGCGTAACGAGAAGCTCATCATAGGCAACGCAAATATGGTCGAGACAATTTCTTTAGGAACGGGAAAATGATGGGCGCCATTTAGAGGATAAAGCCAGGTTTTGTGAGTCACTCACAAGCGATATCCCATCTTCGCCCGTTGTTAGAAGTTTGAAGTTTAAATTGTCAAGTAGAGAAAAATCATGATTTTATGGGGACGTCTAGAAATAGTTTGGAACAATCGGGTGATCCTATTTGAGTTGACCTCAAGGTTAAATGACAGCAGGAGTTTCCTTGGTGCTGCCTCAATGTCTGGCACGCGGTCCAAGATTGGAATAGAGCTAAATTTTTTGAACGTTCTCGTTATTAAAGCAGTGCATAGAGGAAGAAAAGGCCTCAGAAATGTTCATCGAATATATATTGAAAGGTACCACCACTTCTAAATGCATAGCTCCATTAAGTTAAAAAAAATGCTAGAACTTATCCAAGGTAAGGGCCGATAACCAATATGCAAGACAGAGATGCTATTATTTAATAGCATCGTGAGCAGGCCACATGCTACCAAACACGTTGATTAAGCTGATGTTGGCCCTGATAGAGGCGTGGTCTTCTATATCAGAAGTCTGTTCGGTATAAGCAGTCAACTTTGTTCAATTTAGCTATACGCCGTTTACGCGAATTTTTTTCCAAGACCATCCAGTCCACCAGGACCTACCTAGCTACATAGATCGCTTTCTCCAAATTCTCTTTCATCGAAACCCACACCTATACACATGAAGCCGTTACTGCCAAGCACTACAGCGTTATCAGCGGAGTCCTTCATCTAGCCGATACCGCAAGAGGGGTCGCTATCTACCGGCTGCAGGTACGTCCTAATCTATCCGCTCCTACCTTTCATCCTTTACATTGCCGTTTCCCCTATTTTTCCAGCCATCATCGTTGTGTGATTTTGGCGATGATAATATAAAGTATGAAAAGCGGACACTTTGTGCGGCCGTTGCGGGATCTGAGGCCGCTATCTGTGTCAGCGCTGCAACGAGCGGAGAACACACATACAACAGCGTCGACGACTACCGAAATCCGGCTGTGTCAACACTGCCTTAACAAGAGGGAGCAAAGCCGAGCCAATTATGGGCATTGTAGGTGAGCGTTTTTTGAAGCATCATAGCATCTCTTCAGAAGGACCGCCGGCAGCACAACTCTTCGCTGGCTAGGTTTTTTACGTATCCACCTGGCACAGCCGAATAGCAGCAGCACCGTACGGAGGTTATGGCAGGGGGTTTATGGCTTTGGCGACCCTAACTGACGCTGCTAATGGGGAGTTAAAGTGTTAGAGGAATGACAATTTTAGACGGATCGGAACAAGGCTTGGAAGTTTGTGCAGCCCAAAGCACCCGATGATTGGCTGGACGCTAACTAAAAACAAGCTTTGTTGAACCACGGTTGTTTGGAGGACGTGCCCCAAGTTCCAACGGCCCTAATGTGCTATCCGAAATTCCCTTAAAGATAGGACGGAGCAAAAGTACGTCGAACCATTAAAGGTTACTTTTACAGACGTGATCTTGGCCGTACGAAAGGGAAATAAAAATTAAACCATTTGATCGCACTAATGTACTGCGACTACCTGCACACTAATGGTAAGTATATTGCTTTAGATACTATTCGGCTCTGCGTCCTGATTAAGACTATCAACTAAACGGGTTCAACCATAACGTCAACCGTAATCGTTTGAATTGTGTCAATAGGATAGGATATTTTTTAAGGGTTGCATTTACCGAAAGAGTTGTCGACCTACGTATATATCTCCACTGTGTAACTTACTTTGGTAGGCGGTGCTATAATTCGAAGCAGTTTTTTTTCAGCCGCAAATCTTTTCTAGTACCACATCGGACAGCCAGCTAATAGGAAAAACGCAAACCAACATGAAAGGACCTTCAATCAATAGCCGATCCTTCAGCAGCCGATTTCTGGTAAGACGGCAGGCGGCATGTTCTGGGAGGCTACAATCAGTCCCCACGTCGAGCCTTTGCCCTGTGTAGCCTCTGCAGCGCAGGCATATCCCACCATCCTATCCAAATACAGCAAGACGTCGGCCGGCAAGTACGAGAGTCCTGCAAGGCCTTACCATCCGTCGGTACCCCTGTAACTAGTTAACGACCGCCCCTACACGCGGTCATTCTTCCAGAACTAGGCCTCCATAGTTAATGTAGGTATTGCTATAGAGAGCGTCTGCTATTCGATTCAGGTGAATGGTTTGAGCCGGCTAAGTTCGTCTCGAGGGATAGAAAAGCTGCGCGCGCGATGGAGCATATCTTTTCAGTCGGTTTCCACAGGCACTGGCCACTGACTTTAACGACCGGTTGCTAGCACTCGACACTCACCCACGGGCTTTGGTGAGGCCGGGCTAGGGTAGCTCTGACGCAGTGAACATTGCTGTCAAGTCACTTCTTGCGGCTTTGGTATGGGCCCTGTGAGCTAGGCAGTGCGAGATGTCCAGCAACACTGCATGGTAGACATGGCCTGATTGGTAGGTCTTGTCATGACCATAATGTGGAAAGTTTTTGGAGACTGTACGCAGCGTTATTTTACAATGGGAACGTTGGGTCCCTCCAACTGGCTAGGGACCTGACTGGTAGTATGGCTAACCACTTTATTTCATGCCGAAGCCGAACCAGACTGCGGCAGCGGTGAGTTAATAGGTTATTTCACTGTAAGTAGAGCAGGCTGCCACCGTAATCGTCGGATGCAGTTCATTTTCACGCCCCGGGACCGAAATCTCCGTTGCAAACAATGCACGTCCTCGACTACAGTCCTCGGGAGCAAGTGTCTGGGAAGATAAATCGCATACGTTGGGCGTCAGTCTTGCAAGATAGAGCACAGCTTATGTCTTAAAACAACGCGAGCAGCGTCTGAAAATATGCGCAACAAATCGTGCCCCAGGAATGGGATCAAACAAATAGACCATACTCAGTCGGCCTTCTAATAGTGAGAAAAATTTACACATTGTTCCTTGTGTGATGCGCGGGACTTTAGGCAGCAACTCTCCAACATGCGCTCTGTTCTGTAAGAGCTCCTGTACTCGAATAGCACGTGAGACTATTTGGGAGGTCCTTTGAGAAACTGCATGGCAAAGGCTCCGTGTGGATGACGCTGCTAACGCGGCTAGGCTAATCGGTTTATAATTGTATATGTTTCGTACACGAATGAAAATGTCAGAAATCTAGGCATACGCGACTACAGAAAATTAGTGGTAGGCCTACAAATACGGCTCGTATTTTATAGCAATTCCTTCACGTGCTGGAGTATACTCTGAGTTCGTCGTGGTATCTATGCACTCCTCCCTCACTTTGAAGGAGCTCTTTCAGAAGCTTAACTGATGCTATCTTCAGGCCGGATAATGAATGAGATTGCTACCAGTGGGTAGCATAAGCGGCATGATTGGATCAATTCTTTGTGTGAATTCGTCTGAATAATCGTAGGCGTGTGTTGTTTTACCCATGCATAGTCGTGCCATAACAGAAGGCGATTTCTGTAGGAAGCATTTATAATTCCTAAGGGCTTCGCATGCATTGCATGTGCACTGTAGGTGTGTGTATTCAAGCGATGTCATGTAGGCTTTTGTAGGATTTTCTTCAAAAGCTTTCCAAGAGAAAGCTTTTGAGGAGTTGAATTAGAGACTAAGCAAGTGGACGTCAATATTGTTGCGGTCCAGTCAATGGTTAATCGAAGCTGTAGATCGGCATCTTCGTAGATCCAAAAGCTGTTAGCTTCATTCTAACTTGTCTAGCTGTAACTGCTAGGTTATGGCTTAAAAAGGTTATTGTTCGATTATAAACTATAACTAACTTCTGATTAAACACAAAACAAGTACGCAGCTCGGGAATACTAACGACGATGTGCTTGTGTGGCGGGAGTCAGATGCCAGAATGACCATAATAAAGATACTAGACTTGTAGACGAGTCTCTATTGGCTCATCGGCTCCGCGGAGTTAGCAGCACTTCAGTGTTGTCTGCGGAGCTCCCTGCTGCCTGGGGTTCAGGCATAATGTGGCGCCTGCCATTGTCTAGAAGAAACGATATTGTGATCCATAACTTATCAACTTTTATAACTACAATAAGAAACTGGTAAACTGTACTGTAAGAAGATGTTTAGTGATTTTTAGTCCGAAAGTTTAATAAGCAGTCATTTGATTAGGACATTATTTGAATTGTGTTACTCTAAAAATTTTGTATTCATATATTTGCGTTGACTGAAAGCGCTCTGTTAGGAGTTGGCTGTCGCTATTTGTGGTAGGGCACTGTGTGTCGCTTATACTTTGATTTGAACTTTGATTACAACATTATTATGATTACAACATGCCGTATAGGTGTGGCTCTAGTGAAAAATTGCATTGTGCGCGTAGGGTGTGCAGCAAGCATTGTCATTTATTCACATTTGGTACAGCATGTCGGGTTCACTATGGAATACCTGGCGAAACAATGGGACTTTCAGGTTACGCGTTTCTAATTTTTTTGTCTTTGGAACTTCGCAGTTCTCCAAACCCTTCAAACGGACAACATCTGATACTATTATTTGTGGGTTTATATGTGGATTTCTTTCAGAGAATACAGTGACTACAGTAACAGAATTCGGCATAAGTGAATTTCTTTATCGGATAGCCGCGTAGGATTTAGTTCAACATTGCCAGTGTTATAATTACGTTATATAATATAGATTCCCAGTGCGAACCAGCACTCGCCAGGATAAAATACATGGCTCTGTGTTTGGATAGAGAACATAATTAAATTTCATTAAGATTTTATCTACAATATATAGTGCACATTTTCAATTGATTCTCTCGTTCTCAACCTACCAAAAGCCTATTACAGTTAACTTGCAGGTGCCATAAAATGCTAAAATTAGGGCTGTGCTAGGCCCATCGTTAAATGGAATGTCAGAAAATGTAGAAATCAATGCGCTTTTTGAATGAAGGCAAAGCTGTCCACTTCAAGCGGCAGTTTATTCAAAAGGTAAAAGACACATTGGCATGCGCACTTACCTTTAAGAACAATGGAAAACGTCTGTAAAGCATACGCCTATGAGAAATGCGCCCGTAGATGCCTTAATGCATCAAACATACCGCAGTCCTCATAGAATGCTATACTATTACGTGGTATTAGCGCAGCACAGTGGAAAACAGCCAAAATCTGTCGTTGTGGGAAAGACGTGACTTGGTCTATATATGAATTAATTAGGTTTATACCAAATTGATTAATTTAGCGCTTTGCTACAACGACAGATTTTGGCAGTTTTCCACTGTGCTGCGCTAATACTAAGTAATAATATAGCATTCTATGAGAAATGCGTTCGTAGATGCCTTAATGCATCAAACATACCGCAGTCCTCATAGAATGCTATATTATTACGTAGTATAAGCGCAGCACAGTGGAAAACTGCCAAACTCTTTCGTTGTGGGAAAGACGTGACTTGGTCTATATATGAATTAATTAGGTTTATACCAAATAGATTAATTTAGAGTTTTGCTACAACGAGATCCTACCATAGGGTATATTATATACATTGAATAGTCTAATAGGCATGCGCTTCAATTTCCTGAAGAGATATTCAGTCAAATCGCCTATTATTTATGCGCTGTTGCTAGTGATAAAACTACTGAAATCAAAAGTGTTTCTCCTTTTACGTAACTCAAACACGATTTTGCTTGGTAGGTGACAGAAGAACCGCCTCCGAGCGGTCGAGTTCGGTGGCTTGGTGCTTTCGTATGCGCCTTCCGACCGAAGGAGACACGTAGGTGCACGGGATTGATCCCCGTTGGTGCACATTTACATTTATATTACATATATATTCCGTCTTACGAAATAATGAAAAAACTGCTACCGTGGACGTTAAATGTCGGCTGATGGTCAGCCCTTGAAAATAAATAAAAAAAACCGCACCCGAAACGTGTGACTGCACCATTCTTCGGAAGCGTTATATGAAGAGGCATGTCGGCTTTTAAGAGCCGCGCTCTTGCAAAAATAGGCTGTTATAGCCGATACATACAGTCAAGCTAGTAGAACAGTAAATAATTTCCAGATCATGTTATGGTCTGATGCAAGTGAGTTGCTAACTTCCTTCTAGCCTTATTAGGCTGTCGAGCTCGGTGGCTTGGTGTATTCGTATGCCCCTTGCGACTGGAAAAGACACGTAGGTGCATGGGTTCGATCCCCACCGGTGCACATTTTATGGGGTCCGTCTTACGAAGTAATGCAAAAACTGCTACCGTGGACGCTAAATGTTGGCTGATGGTCAGCTTTAACAAATAATAATGCCTTAGTAGGCTAGTTGGACCAAATGCTGGAAAAATACCTAATTTGATATACTGCTTGCGTTCCTATGAAACCTGAGAAATGATTTCTAAATAATATAGAGCTACACAGTGAGCGATAGGCGGCAGGAGGTTGAATTCAATAATAGATTGACGACGGAAATGTGCGGGCCCGGGTGAATTTAATTTTAATGTGAATTTAATTGCTACACCACCTGCGCAGTTACGCGAAAGTCAAGTTTGAATCTAATTACGTCTTACGCATACAATTCGTACGTAATAATTTCGTGACTTTATTCATTGAAGACTTACTATTGAGAGAAAATAAGGGAGGCAATGACCGTTAGTATGGTTAATGTCTTGACAATGTCGCAGTACCTTACGACTTTTTGGTATATACCGCATAAACATCCAAACATTATTCTTTTAGAACTAATTTGAGATTCCTTTTTTATAAGCTCTTATTAAATAAAAAAAAAAACCTGTACCGTGGGGAGAGATTAATATCGTTGTGATAAAAGGTTATTTGATTACTATTTGTAGTGATATTTATATATATTTTATGATTTACGTTAGTTATTATAGAATTTGTGTGCCAAGAATGACACATTGTGTAATACATAGTTAATACCGATTATACTTATTTTTAGCATTTATAGATTTACGTCAGTTTGAAAATGGCAAAGAATCAAATCCATATGCGGTATTTCAATGGGATACATTAAAAAACATTCACATGAATAAGACTTCAGGTGGAAAATATCATGGAAAGTATGCATCTAATAGACTTGTATGCAACAAATAAGAATTCATAGGGATCGATATGAATTTGGTGGTTTTAGCGACTGATTTGAAAATCCATCTTTGATCCTCCCTCTAAAAATATAAATGTATTTTTGTCATATCGAAAATGAACTATAAGTAGTAAGAAAAGTCATAATTGAGCCGATCATATGGCCAAATCATTTGCCACTACCCCAGCTCTCCAACAAAAAGCGCGTGAAACCTCAATTACAAATAATTTGATAAATATCTAAAAAATGACCACACCCTTGAAATACCCTTCGCGTACGTAAACTAAATGCTGTACAACTCCTATCTGTTCCCTTTTGTTGGACCTATTTTACGTAAAGTACATCTTTGAGCCGATTGTTATAGGTCTTTGAGTTTTAAATATGTATCTCTACATGCAATTCCGTAAATTACACGAGTGATACGAATTGTTTCTGTAGAGTTGCGTCTTTCGGGAAAATGATGGACCATGATATGACGATAATGCTCAATTATACAGCCAATTCCTGAAATTCTGAAAAGAGATTAAAAAAATGTTTGCAATAAAATATAGAGAATTTCTTTTTTAACATGTGAGTAGATGTTTGTTTCCAGTGTATCTGAAGGTTACACCAGGCAGACATCATTTCTGTAAAACCCCCTTTCCTGCACCCGTGTCCTACTTACGGATAGCATCCGAGGCCTAAAGCGTTAATAATTTGAATACCTAGTGGCAACAGCTATAGAGGATATTCCTTCGTCCTTGACTCATCCTATCCTGTTCTGCCACTCGTGACGTTGAGCGAAGCTGGAGTGCTCGGTAGCCGATGTATCGGTCCCAATCCTATCTTATATCACGGTCCTACTTCACGTGAAAAATACTGAAGTCATACTCTGATGGTTCTCGGATGGCTCACATGGGACAACTACGAAGAGCGCGGCCTTACTACGTCGCTAATCAATGAATGCCTGAGGCTACTGCGCACCTATAGACGGCGAGAGCCCTCGAGTCGGTCTACTTGTTTACTTCAGTGGCAGGTATATTCTAGCAGTTTATTGAAACCCAAACTAAGCCCTTATGCAGATTGTTTGTTTGTCATGTAGCATGTCGGTTACCGCAAACGGGTTGACAAAGCTAAGCTTCTTTCTTCCGATCACGTACCAAATGCGGGGTCAGTCTAAAGCGTCTGACTTGAGCTCGAACACAGATCACCGAACGTAATCAACTTGGTGCTCAGCAGGTCTCTTTCGCCGAAACAATAGTGCTAGGAGCTCACCAAGACGGAGGTACTCAACAGCCCTGAGACACAATGCATCAGTGACATAACGCAAAGGCTCATTAAGGAATCGAGAGTTGTCAATGGCGAAAAAGAACGAGATTGATGGACGTTAATGGACAAAAGGTCTATTTTCAGAAGAGTAGGTAGTTTTCCATAAGCGTGCTTGTTAGTCGTTCTCAAAAGCTCCCGCTCTTTTTACGAATCCAGCTCCTTAATTAGATGAAGGATCCTCGTAAACGAATTAGAGCTCCTCAAGAGAAATAAGTTTCAAGGAGCTCCTAATGAGTGTAATGTCATGCATGTTTAGCATGAACGGTAACTCGACGTTGGGAGCTTGCCGTTAAGTTCTCTTTTATTTGGAGCGCTGAGGATAGCTTCCAGTTGAGGACACCGCAAGGAGCCCATTTTCGCCAAGGTCGCATCCAACTAAACTGCTATGAGCTTTAAGTAGTGATGTTTTAACGAACGAAGAGCTCCATTGATTGGTAACGTATCACGTTTTGTGGGATTGACCAAGTCCGAAATGCGATTCGAGTTGCAGCGCCCTACGGGCGTTTGCAAGGACTATAACTCTCTACAAGGGGCATAGGACTCTAGGTATCAATGGCTCATTATTGCATTACGTTCATGAATGTTTCTGCCATAATGAACCTGGAAATGAAAAAAATATATCGAACATGAATGCGGTAGAATAAACAAATTGCGGAGCCCAAGCTTTGAAATTTCAAATTCGATAGAACTAATAAACGACCCCAGAACGACAGCATTGAGCGTATTTGAATAGACCGACCAAGTTATTTGTACTGTTTTCGACACTTTATTAATTTTTTCACCGCTGCAACATTTTGAAAATTGAGTGCAAGCAGGGAAAATACAAACGCTTAGAATTACGTTACACAATTTATTTGGATCCTAGCCGGCGGGTAGTGAATCTGTACGGTTTGTGCTGGTACCCTTTGTCACTTCCTATTCGCAGGCGCGTGTTGCCATGTTCGTACGCCCTCAGAAAAAATCCATCATTTAAATGGCAATCATCAGGTTTCAATTCAAGAGTTTTCGAGCTGGAATCATTCATCAAGGAGACGCATAGCTTGGCAACGGAAGTGTACATTGTAAATTTTGAAACATAGACGGTTTTCCAGTACAGTAGCCAGCTGGCATCGAGTGAAAGCGTTTAGTAGAGGCTTGCCGGTCTAGACAGTTTTGAACTTTAATAACACGCTTCCGACCTAGTCATAAAAGATGAAAATCCAAACAATCGGGCACTTGGTAGGCAAGTTTGCCCGCATAAAATAGATAATATCACATTATGGGGCGTGGATTAAAATACACTATTAAAAGTGCTAAAAATTACTTTATCTACCAGCATGACGAATTTCTATACACAATATTATGCCACTGAAAGAGATAGTATCAGCAAGCCGTTAGTAGTGCCCTATTTCCACCCTAAAAGCGGACTGACCCGTAGATATGGTCATTGGCATCCGTAAATATCTTCGGATATAGGATAAATCTATAACTTATCATAATAATTCGTACTGTTGGTACGCGTGCTTAACCGTACCGTAAACCTATTCGAAGTATTTATGCATTTAACCGACTCAGCCTGCTTGCTTTGGTGACGAAGCCTATATCACGCTTTACCGGGATACCTAGACCTAGACACGGTTTAATTGTTTACATCCATCTCTAGTGTCATGTATTTTAAACGAGTGTATATGCGGCTTCGATACCCAAACACAAGTGGATGTAGTCAAGCGTCCTAAAAAAGATGGCCCTAATGAAGTCGATGCGCACATACACATATGCGGAGTACAACAGAGCCTTTTCAATCTTCGTGTCCCTGACGATCTATCGGAAGATGAGACTATACTGCCGTCCTTAGCGATTATACCAACGGAAGGTCTTATCCCTCAAAGCTAATGAATATTCAACAAATTTCACGTTTGGCTGAGTCAGCAACAGGGCAAGCAGGATATTAATTCACTCCTCGACGTCATGGCACCTGACATGTACTTCACCATTGGTACGCTGTTTGGAGGTCACCTTGTGGAGTACATTTAGTTTATGGCTTTGGCCAGCCCGATGATGCTCAAACATACCAAGATCACACGTACGCTCAATTGGGCAAAATTTTTATCTAGGAATGTCACATCTTGCTAGCACTAGACGGTTGTAGCAATACGACATCACGTAGTTCGCTCCTCTAAAAGGACAATCCCTGTTCCGTCGCTTTTTCGATATACTTATATAAGCTTTCATTTCAAAAAGCACTGGCATTGTGCTTGTCAAGTTGCAAAAAATGCAATGAAAAATGCAATAATGCTTATAGCTTTACATGACTATAGGCCGACGAGCTTTCCAATTTCTTCCCAATCTATATGATGTTCGCATATTTTGCGCCTATGCACGCCACTTACATAAAGTTAACTTGGCGCGTGCATTTTAGCTACCGATATGTTGTCGGAGAAGCTCAAAGTTTTTAGTACACTTTATTGCAACCTGCTGACTTAGATTTTGGTTTTAAACGCGGTTTGTGGACATAGACTTGGTTTTTGTTAACATTTAATTAACAAAGCTCGTGAAATCAACATTTACGGGAATGCTATGTACTTACTTCAAAAAACAAGGTCCAAACTCGGAAACGACAAGGTTTGTCGCCTGACCAGTGATAAACCCTGTCATTTCTGTACGACCTACATAGCAGGGTCCTTGTTCGTAAGCCCCCTTTCACTGTGATGGTATTGTCCGTATTTCGCATCGGATGCCATGTTACAATTAGGATCGCATAACTGTATCTTTAGGCCTCGCTAGTCTTTTTTATAAACTATCTATATCTCTGCTCTCAGACAAATCTACAAACACACACAGGGATTTATAATTGTTGTTCGCTCTTGCATAGGCGTACGGGAAATCATATGTGCCATAGAAGATGCCTCGCTATGTCTGACGTCAAACGTCAGCCGTATTCGAACTACAAGAAATGGCAGGATCATTCTTCCTACGATTAACATCGATGTGCCTCCAATAACAGCCTCCTGTAGGGAAGACAGGAGGATCCGAACGAACGGATTGGCATTATTGGAGCTGAGCTAAAGTTTCCTGCTTGAACAATGACAGCATGAGCTTTAACGAGCAAGGATAAATCAGGGCTGTGACCTCAATCAGCATATGATCCAATGTAGCTCTAGAATTACGAACAGTTTGGTTGTCTGAACAAGATACCTCTGAAAGTGAAACTGAAGCTGAAAAAAGCACCTTTAACACGTCGTGACCTCGCATATATACCAGATACATGCATCCTGCAAAGGCTATAGCGTAGAGCGAGGCTTTGACTAAACGGAGGTTCCTTTTACCAAAAATAATGAGCATTTGTGCCTCTCTTTTGCTAAAATGGTACTGGAAGGACTGCTAATAATAATAATAAATAAAGTGCCGCGCCCATGACAAAGTCCTCCGTAAGGTGAGGTTATCATAAAGACAAACTTACGCATATTAGCTTATTCTATTATTTTAAGTTTTATCCATGTTTCCACTGTAATTGGCTGCAGAGCATTCTTGTACTCCCTATCTTGACAATAAAAACAAGTGCTGACTTTGTAGCTTTCAGGGATCACGACTCCAAGCCTTTATAACGGTTTAAGATACTCAGATTATATTAATCCGTGCACTTATTATCTTTTAATCTAATGAATGAATCGTTCTTTCTGGACTAACGTAAATTAAAAATGGACTTCGTTAGCGCCCGGGGCGAGTTGAAAATCGCTAAAGCCATATTTGAGCTCCACTGCCCCTCGTGTTAGTTTCTTTAGCTGGCAAATGTGATAGTCGCCTTGTTTACGAATCGCGTCTCTCTTAGTTGTTTTAGTCATACGTTAATCGTATTCAGCTCTGCTTTTCTCGAAGCAGACTTATGTGACCTCCACTCTGCATTACTTTACAAATCCACGAATTATTGGATCTTATCGTATATTTTATAGGTTTTTTGATCGGACATGTTTATTACTTGAGTTTTTTAGATCAAGCGACCGTATTTACCCAATAGATATGCTCTTCTTATAGCATGCATGTACATATACTATTTTCAAGTCGTCACACTGACTTAAAGGTACCAGAAATGTACGCACTTTTATACGACGGAGGCCATAAGGATCTTCTTCTTTACAGCCCTGAAAATGAGCATATATTGCTAGTGTATAATGTGCTTTTTTAAGCTATTTATTTTATCCTTTTACGTATGCTTCAAGCCGTAACGGGTCGGTTGGAGTTTCTAAAGGGCTCAATCCCTTCGTCCATAGACGCTTTGAATTCTAAGTGAAGTGCTTTTGTACTTGTAACTAATCATAGGATTACGGACCAAGCTTCCAACTCTAAGTGCTATGAATATGTCCTCCAGTGTAACCTAGGCAATCGCTAGTTTTCACTATGCACTTTAGCTACGTCATAAACGGTTGAGATCACATCGAGAAAATTCCCTAATTCCAGCTCTTTATACATTTTCTTGCGTGTACTTGCTTTTAACTTATAGAGTCTCGGTGGCAGAAACTAAATTACACCCAAACTGTAACGCCAGCTAGCGCAAACATTTAAGCTAAGATGAAAATTAACCATCGGTCAAATGTATGCACATGTATTGCAAAATCGTCATCAAAAAAGTGCCAAATTTAGCAGTTTTTACAGAGTGTTAATCAATTTATTGAGGTACAATATAGTAGTAACATTTACCCAGCCAAGACTCAAGTGACACAGTAAACCAATATGTCATAGAACTTGAGGGAGAATCTGGAAATAACCCCTCAATGAATTCGCGATCTCTATCAGAAACAAAAACAACGAATATCACAGTTTGACTGCACTATACGATAGGCATGTACTCAATACCCATTCATCATCACTCTCAGGTACAGGAACACAGTCGCTTCAGGCACACAAGAAACGATGATCCACCTCCTTTTTCCTAACCCTACGTCGCAAAAAAGAAGACATTGCGTGCCACACACTGGTTCCTTGCTAACGGATCAATCTATAGGAAGTAAGAGTCCATACAAAAGCAGCACTCCCTGACTCCTACCACTTTACCTCGTCGTTCAACAGATGATGAATCATGCCTCAAAAAACTGGGCGGAGCAATGACGTGAGAGCGGAGCTTTGGTAGTGCTGCACATGTTGAGCGAAAGTGCGTAAATCTTCTGGATGAAATCAGGCCCTTCGCACCTTCATAGCAGGCGAAATATTCTTAAGATGTTTGTGCGTTAACGTTACCGCTGCGTCATAATGCATCAGCTCTCAAAAAGGTTGGATGGTTCGCCAGCTATCTCATCGATACGACGAGAGCCTCGATGCAATGTCGCCACCATTTTCGCCGAGTTGTATAATCGCAATATCGCATTTTATCGCAAAGCATCGACGCTCCACTATGGTCAACATACGGTGCACTACTCAGCGTAAGAAACCCGGCAAATCTTGCATCGTAATGTTTGATAGAGAGAAATGCCTAGGAAGCTAGTGAATCCATCGTAAGCCTGGCCATGAAAGGTCATTAGGTTGCCATTACACGAAGACGCAGTAACGAGAGATTAGCTTCGGGTGATCCGTTGCCAGAATTCACATTTGCTATAAGTAGTTCCAAACATAGCTGTTTACCTTTGTGAACTACGTTGAAACGTGGAAAACACCCACTGAGTGTATAAAAGCTAATATGGTTCGATGGCGTTGCACGCCTAGAAATATTCTACTAGAATGACGATAGTTATATACCCGCATTACAAGAAATGCACTTTTACTAAGTCAAAGTTACACACTTGAATTTGCTGTCAAGCAAGGGCTGGCGACAGTTTGAGTGGTTCATGAGTTCATTGTGCTATTCATGAAGCTGAGAAGGTTTAATAAAATTAATAAATATTTAAGAACTAACGTTCGAGCCTGTAGTTAGCATTTACAAACGCATCGGCTCCTTGTCATTCGTACACAAAACTTGCGACAGGAGAAAGGAAAATCTTACCACCGGAAGTTCACATAAAAAGCTTATTTGTTAGCGGCTACCTGCGGTATAATTCAAACAAATTGCCGTCTGCTTAGTAGACGAATGACTGTAATTTGCATTGATACCTAATATTTACTATATAAGTTAGTTGACTTGATTCCGAAAGTGGCGCTACACTTTAGCAGCTAGCTTTTTTCATTTTTTCTCCACGTATAATTTGCAACGTTTTTTTCTTTAATGTGTCAGTCGACTCTCTGGCGTCAGTTAAAATGAAATCTCGTTTGGGTAAGCAATTGGATTTGTAAGATTGCTTTACAAATAAAAAATAGGTACATCGCGCTTGGCAATCTCGTTACCATCTTTTTTATTTCGAATTCGCATCGCTATGTTTGCAACGTAGGAAGCAGAATTGACTCAAAGGAAGGCACGATCACATGAAGACATACCCCACAACGGGCGAAAGTAATGCACGTCGGGGTTCTCATTGAGGCCAGTCGCTCCAGTAAAGATCCTCGAGTCGGAGGCTACCCACCAGGCCCGGCGGATCTTGTCAAGTCCGTCGGAGACTTTTCTAAGTTAGCGGGTGTCAACCTTGCGGCTTAATTCCCTCAGATTTACTGTTTGTAGTTGGGTCGGTTCACTGTCAGTGTCTCTGCATCGGTGTGGCAGCCGCTCTCGAGTGATTTCGCCATCGAAACTTCATTTTGGGCACAAAAAACTTTTTCAGTTGAGGCGGGGGCAATCTCTCAAGCACGCTGATTGGTAGTAGCAACGCCTTCATCTAACGCAGAGTAGTGGTAGACAACTTGGTACTGACAAAAGCCCGAACAAACCACCGAGCCATTCTGGGAAGGAGCGCTTTATATACGCACAGAATCTTGATGAGATTTCTTTGCGGCGTTTAAACTTTTCATAAGAACTGCCTACTATTTGCGCCAACGTCGTGGTATAGTTGTGGCACATCAGTGAGGTTTCGGGAAATACTTCGACAATCTTGCACTCAAGGGTTACAATGTAAAGAAAACACAGACGTTTAGAATTTGCTCACAGCCACATCTGTCATCCCTAAGGGGGAAAACGGAAATTACATTTCGTCAAACGTTAATATCGAGAAGGATAATTCATACATCCAATAGAAACGATAATCGACGATATTGTTGTTGTCTAGACTGCGGTACATATTAAAACGGGCAACAATTGATTTAGTCATTACTGAAGCTCAGTTTATGCGGCTAAGGGTAAACAAGGTGAACAGCACAGGAAGTTACAACTCCACAAGGCACGGGATGCATCATTATTCTAAAATTATTTAACATGAAGACTCCATTGGGCTGCCTGGGATAAACATATCTTGAACTGTATTTTGTCTACTATTATGATTAGTTTAATTATTTGAAAACTATAATCCTTCACTCAATCGCACTCAACCCCTCGTAGTAATAAGCGATTATCAGTACGCTAAAACGATACTGCTACTACATTTACTTGGAATGCACTTTTTTTGCTAACATTTCGCAGAATATAAAATAAACACTATCCTATGCAAATTAGCATACTGCATGGTTTAAAGAGAATTTCTTCCGGACAATGCAAACAGGTATATTCCTATGCATCTGAGGTTCATTTTTCATTCTTGAATTTATACGTGGCTGCTACACAAAGAGTACAAGACCGCGTTGACCAATTTGGTTGTTTTAAACGTATAGATCGCCAGTGGGGTTTGCCTTTCGATTTAAGCTTTATGTTACTGTATACCTAAAAAATCTATAAAACCTGACATATCTGACAATCTGTAATACCTGTAATCTGACACTTGTTGCTACTATGGCAATTATAGATTCAAGACACTTGGCATTCCTCGTTTATTTTTATAACATAGGGAAGATCGATAACAGTAGTTAATTTGACACATTGCTTTGAAATTGCCAGTATTGATCGAGAACAGAAGGCACTGTCAACTGTAAATTTAAGCGAAATTTGATCCTTTTCAACATTTTCTGCGTGCAATTAACAATGAGGGTTGAAGTTTCAGATAGCTATGACGCCTTTGGAAAGTGCCGTAAGCAACTTTATGTCCAGCTAAACCTTTTTAGTAATGACCTTTTAGTCCGTCAGCTTGCAACAGACATAAAAAATCTTATGTCCTTCCTTTTGCTCAGCGGACACTGGATTGTCGTTGGCCAGCCGTTCATTCTGCGTTCAAGAAGCTTTTGTACTTAAGCTCATAGGGCCGAGCAAAAAAGAAGGCCTTGGTAAAAACGGTAGAAATACCAGGGCAGCTGTGTCGGCGAGAAAGGCCGGTGAATGGTGAGGGTAAACCTACTAAGCTGTACCATGTTGGCTCTCCAGCTCGTCGTACCCAGCTATTATTAGGCTATTGCCTTCTTGTCTACACGGTACGGTCAGCCTTCTAAAAATGTATGGTTTTCTCTTCTACATTTCGCCTCCCCGCCCCGTAGTAGCTCGCCTGAAGAACAGTTCGGCAAATTTCTGTATGGAACATCAAATGCTATCTATTCATTCATACGAATATGTTAGTGTTATAGGTGTCTATACCTTGAGGTAATTTTACTAAAAAGTGGATAATAATTGCACACTCTATGAGTACTACATTCAAATAGTCTCTTCACGCAGTAATCCTATTGCTAGTAGTAAAAGCATTAGCGCTTGTAGATTTTGATCGTAATAAAATTCTATATTGTCTTTATAGACCTGCTCAATGGTTATTTGAAAAGCTAACATAAACGTTTGAGTAATCGAGAAAATGTGTTTGGTTGATGTTCTGCCTATTAAGGATTCGCTAATTCGTCGACATGTTTTGGGCAGATTTAGCTTAGTTACTGAATAGAGAGGTTCTTCAGCGTTAATATGCATATACACGCTTTCCGTCAATTGGTATAATGAGGAATGGAACAATAAGAAGTTTTTAGAAACAATAAGTATTAGGCTGGTAATTAATTGAGCCCAATCGTTCCCGTACACGAGTCAAACAGCTCGTCGCAGTAGTCTCTGGTGTTTGTTTCCGATCCTAGCTGAGTTTTGTTCCATTTTTTCACTGGCACTGCCGGAACTTCATTGTTAGGCTATGTTTCATTATTGTCATGTAGGAAGTTGAGAAGCTTATTCTTACGCTAGCTGATAATGATGTGTTGGAGCGTAGCGCCGAATGTGTTAAGAAAACGTTACGTAACACGATATCCACTTAGCCATGGCTGTTTTGACTGTTATTTCGTGAAAACTGAGAAAAACCTAGATTGCAAAAACAAACAGCAATAGTCAGGTGGCCGTTCTCTCTTTAAAGAAGAAGCTTGTTAAGGGAGTTGTTTGAAGCAATGTGAAAGTGAATCTCTGCTAGAGTGAAGTGGCCCTTGACAGTTTGTGCTCGCTCGGCCATTGACATTTCCAATAACTTTCTTTGAGCCGGGTTCGCTTGAAGTGGCTCTTTACTCATCTCGAGTCTGCTCCCATTCAACAGGACTGGTGTTGCCTTGCTAAAATCAAAGACTCGGAATATGAATTATTTGAACGAGTCGTTACTGTAGTTTCAGCGCATACGCTAATAATCTTGCATTATTTACAGGCCTACATCCATGAGTCCCTTCTAAAGATTATAATAAGCTATTCATTACCGGTTATATGATTTCTTGGCCGAGTTTTAATACTCTTAACCAAATTCAAGATGGATTTCGTAGAGAACGCCCTTATCCATCCTACAACTTTCTAGTTTCCTCTTACCCTAAAACTAAACCTCTGTGACGGCTGCTTGCGCTTTTCGTAAATTTGGCGAATGTCTTCGACTTTGTCAATCCTTCTATAGTCTGCGAGAAGTTTAGAGCTTAGAATTTATCAGAATAAGAGGGTAAGCGTATAAGCTTATTCTTGTGTGGTTTACAGCAGCTCGTGGATCTTGGTAGTTCTCTTTCGTTATATTACCCAGCTAATATAAGATTCCTCAAGTCAGATTACTCGAGTGCTTTTGGCGATCTCTACTAACGATATATTTAAGTACCTGCAGAAGACACGTTATTTCTTAGCAGTAGGCCTACGGTCCATAATATCACTGCCACATTTATTTTCGCATTTTGAATGCGAAAATAAACAGTGCTATATTTCATATGGATAGCGAACCTAGCTTTATAAACCCTTCCAATTGAGCTCTTAGCTTTAGTAACGTGTCAATACCGTACTGCGTGCAAAATGAACGGCCAGGGGATGTTCTAACTTCCAAGAATATTTTATCTAAGGAAAAACTTTAAGGCCAAAATTACATTTTATTCATCATTTTGCTACACATAGATTCTGTTACGTTGACGAAACGGCTAGTAGTGAGCGATACATAATAATCTAAAGCTCAACCATTGATGCTGCTTTTATTATTTAGAAGGATTATATACGCGACAACACCTGATAAGCGCCTTTTTGGAAAATTAGGTGGCCACGTCAAGAAAAGGGATATCAATCAATGCAATCAATCAGTCGGTAAATAAGTGCGCGCATTTTTGATGGCTGTCACAGGGGTAAGTATGGCTTTTCTTTGTGTACGACTGTTTTAATATATGCTTTAATATAACATTCTTTGGCGGCCCTCTCTATTTTAAACGTTGTCGCGTTGTGCCACGCACCTTAGACGTACAAATGATATCTGCTGGAATTAGTGCTCTAACCTTTTACGGTACTAGCTCAGCTTGTCTATCACCGTATATTTTCGAATGCGTTTGCGCCAATATAAAGCATATTTTGTGCGCGAGTATATTTCGTCGATCTTCTAGCGTGTCATGGCACCGCTGTAAACACACAAATGCACGCGAATAGTTCATACGTACAACCTGAGGTGCTTCTCAGCGTAATTAGCGAGAGTAACAAACCCAAACTATTTTATTATGTGGGAAAACTGGATCCTAGAAACGGAGCTTATTAATGCAGGGGCTTGAAAACATGGGGTACAACGTGTCGAAGTTTTGCAAAGACTGTCCAAGGCTACACAAAATTTGATCTTGGGCTAGTTGCGCGTTGCGGCGGAATCTGCTCTGTTACCGTAAAAGCGACATCTATGGATACGTGCGTACTGTTCATGACTACGGTCTATTTGTGGCTTATAAGTTAGCTACCAGCTCCGCAGAGGCGAAGACCTGCGCTTAGATTAGCGTCTTTGGCAGTAAAATCCCCCCGCGCTTGCGGAGGCCGTAAAAAGCTAATGGAGAAACGTTTGCTCATACGTTCTAGTCATGCCTTGATGTACTCCCTGTGGGTAAACACATTTTTCTCACTTTGCAACGGTCTAACTCTTTTCCAATTTCTCAGAGTGATCGACGTTTGTAAATCGTGCAAAACGCATCGAGATTTTTAGCAGGAACCGTTACCATGATTACAATTGTGTTTTTATTACAACCAATTATTATTACAACGCTTTGATTTTCTGCGTAAATTTGAGAATGATAAGTTACCAACCATTTTTGACACAAAGAAAAACGTAAATGAACTAAAAAGTTGCTCCTTTTTGTTGAATCGGTCTTAACGTCTACAATAAAAAAAGTTCTACATTCACCAAGACCTCTGGAGTAATTTGATTATTCGAGAATTGTCAGAATTCGAAAAAAACACGGGAATCAGGATGAGAAAGTACTTTTAGAAGAAATTGTACGTGGTGTAAACACACAGAGTGAGAGAAGGAACACGTCGAGCACTTATCTAATTCATGGCAGAAGAGAACCAAACTTCAACCAACAGAACGAAAGAAAAGCAGCTTTCCGCGACTAAATTAAATTAGCAAAATCTCCATATATGTTGGTGGAACTTCATATTCCATGACAAATATTCCCGTCAAATTCGACGGGTTGTACCATGAATTTGCTCGAGTACTGCCGTATTGTTCGAATAAAATCTCGAAATGTTTCCGTGTTTATCAGTGCAATGTAAGTTATTTAAAAAGTCGTCTGGGGGCAAAATGTAGCGCAGGAATTTCCTAATAAATGCCATCTTTTCACTTCAATAAGTTGTCTCAACGACGGGGGGTTACCACCCATTCCAATGAAATAGCACTAAATTAACTTAGCTTATTATATAGGTATTAGATTTTAGTTCTACAAGAACCACGACCGTATACCATTGATGCTTGCGATATGCGTTTCTGATCACCGTTTGCATTGAGCTGCACATGTTTTCCTTGCAAAGTAGCAAGAGCAATTTCGCGAAACATTTGGCAGCTCAACGAACCTCTTCGGTCAGTGCAAGAACGTTCGTTTCTCGCAAATAGTCCGTTTATGCTAGATATACACCCACGGAATTTCTAGTTTTTTATATTATTTGGAGTGTGTCGTCAACTACTTTAGGAAGGTGTGCTTTATTTGATGATCATCGAACAAAATCTTCACGAAATATATTTAGCGTACGCAGATAAAGATAACTTGTCTTCTGCTTCAAAGAGTCTCCTGACGTACAGATGGAATATGTTAATATTAGCCGTTTAATTTGTCGGAATAGTAAGCTTCTGAAAGGAATACGGACTGCAGTAAGAGTGAGTGGCCGCGAGAACAATCGTGGACAGCTACAAGCGAGTACGTAAGCATATTATGGTTTCGTTTGCTGCGCCTGAAAAATCGTACATGCACCAACAAAACCGAGATAATTCGATAAATTAATTTGGCAGATTTCGTGTTCTAAAAAGACCTAGTACACGAATAACCAATCTTCACAATCTAATGGATTCGGAGATTTATTCTGCGCCACTGTACAGATAAGCATACCATTCATTCTAATTAAACGTCTAAGAAATAGTCGGCACTTTTTTTTATTTTTTAAAAAAGTTACCTGGAGGCTACACAGCACTTGTCGTTAAGTGGATGTTAAGAAGGTTGATTAGCTAAAATATATATCAGCAAATTATGGATATTTTCAGCCCTTGTCCGTTGAAGGAGCACTGTCAAGTATCTAGAACTGTTGTAATTCATTTTAAAGCAACATGCGGTAACTATCTAGATGAGCTGGTGGCAAAATTTAAAACTGAGCTACGATACATCCATATGGTTAGCCCCTACGCTCTAAATTAAACGAACGACCACAATATCTGTTGGCCGAGCAGCACTGTAAACAAGGCATGTTAAAACCTATTTTTAAGCAAAGTTTTTTGGAGAAACGCTTTGACTTCTATAAATATTTTGGAAAGCTTTTCGCATGTCGTTGCAACATAGTTGGCGGGGTGGAAAAGCATCAAGCTCAGTGGTCCAGCTTTTTTAATATTAGCTGTCGCCAAATTATTTC
>MNPL01008700.1:955-18987 GCA_002081605.1 Tropilaelaps mercedesae | reverse complement strand
TATATATATATATATATATATATATATATATATATAACCGACTATTCATAAAGCAAACAGCGTACGATAAAAGCGTGGCTAAAAAAGTTTACGAACACATATATATAGTGCATACCTACTACACTATAAGCAGATAATTGAGCGACTGAACCAAGAATTAAATCAAACATCTCGCTCTTTGCATACTCTAGATAGCTTTAGTAATAACCAACCTACAAAGCTCTAAAATATTCTAATCTTCAAGGAACTCACAAAGGTGCACAAACAAAAGTGCGACTCGCTTGTTCAAGAGAACGCGGATGATAGTACGACTGGCCTGAAAAGCGTTCCCGATTGTTCAAGTCTCCCGTGACTTTCTTAAAGTTTCGTATATAGACTACAAACATCGCAGCAGTCATTCACTTTCCAGATATCATCCAATTTGTCCAAGCATGCGGAGCCCTTTCTGCTGCAATTTCCAAAAGCTGTATTGAAAAAACTGAACCTTAAGAGGAGCCATCTCAGGTTGTGTGTGGATGTTCACTATTGAACATCAATGGAAGAGCATTGTCTAAGTAACGTTCAAAGATTCTTTTCTTCGTTTCTTTCCAAGATACCTATTGCTCGTCTTGTTAAATCTATTGAGAGCTGGTTAATATAATTGATACGATGCCAATGCAGAGAATACACGAAAGAATAATATGAAAGAGCTCAACTCCACGCTGAACAACCTTTGTCCAACATATGTGCACGTACCTACTGGCTCATAGCGTGTACAACGTCATACTTTTTAGATGCTAATTTAACGTTTATGTTGAGGGAAAGGTACCTTATCATCAAGCTCGTCGAACGTCTCATGCTGACAACCAATTTCTCGACAGTTATAGTTGATCGAAACCTGTGTGTGCGGTAAAGAAAACCAGTTTGGGGCTTTCACCAAGGGCCAAGAGCAATTCAGACGGCCAATAAAGAACGTGCAACATATTCGCTATATTGCCGACATCAATGAACCCGTACATTGATGCCTGATCCAAGGATACTTTTTACTACTGGATTCATTTCAAAACTCGCAAAGAGTCAACAAATTCAAAACAAGATATATGTATATATGTTGCCAGTACCATTCAGCAGAAAAAAAAATGTCTATGGCCGGGTGTGCTCATCAATATGCAATGATTAACACTTTATCAACGTCATTAATATGATTAATAAAATTTAATAATTGCACATTTGCGACTAACTAACAGCGAAACTTCTTGTACCGTTCTTCCCCTGTGACGTTCTCTGCTCTTAGTTTGTTCGGCTCACTTTTGCTTCGCTTGATCTTCATCCTTATCATCTTCTTTTCACGGCACAACTACCCAGAAGCAGAAACTCAAACTGCTCGCATATATAACGAATACGTTCGTCCAAATTTACATTTTGCACCGCCAGCAGTAGCAGAGGAAATGAGAGACAGAGAGAGAAAGAGATCAAAAAGTCAAGCAAAATCATGCTCTGAGTACTGACGGACTGGGTGATATGCAGAGAGTGCCGAGTCCACTTACAGACGCTGTTGGGAACGGGAACGGATTCCGACCAGTGATTCTACCGGGGTTAGCGCAATGTGGGATAGCTATAAGTCTCTGAAAGGAAAGCAAAGGCTCATTTATAGAGATTAATCCGAAGGTGCTGCCTAATTGCTTCGACCCTAGCATTAGCCAGAGCTTTCTTAAAATGTGAGGCTTTTTTCCTCGACTATTTATATATACCTCGCGAATGGAAACAACACATTATCATGCGGCGCATGTATCTTAGGTTTAGATTCAAGGGTTAATTATAGCACAGATAAGCTCCTAGCAATAACATTATGCTTTCACCTGCGTAATTCATAATATTTGTTAGCTAAAAATGAACCTAGTATATTTAACACCATGAATATTCATTTCTGTGTTTTATGTGAAATACTGACGCCTAGACTACCAGGATAGGCTGTGTGATGTTAAAAATATTTGCCACGTTGACTTTAAAGTCTTGTGCCGGAGTTGTTCATTGAGCTGAAGCTGAACTGTCGGAAGAATCGAGTCTTTGGAGAAACGAAGCTCATAAGTGGGAAAAGCAGCAGCTGGAATATTTTTTGCTGCTAACCCACTCCAGCGCGAAATAGTGGTTTCCCACTCTTTCATCTTAACACCACCCTTATCATGCCTCGTATTCTGTGACTCTCCCGCTTCTCCCTATCTCTGTTGCCCAATTTCCACACTACTGACTATTGCCATCGTAGTACAACTACCAAGATCACCACTATCTGTAAAGGACCATGACGGTTCATTTCAGCGGCAGTAGAAGCGGTGAGCGGCTAAATGCTGGTAACAAGACTATTTGAGAAGAAAGAAACGAAGAAATCAAGGTAAAGAGTATTTTGTAAAACATGTTGTATCGAAGGAGAAGGAAAGAAAGTTAAAAAATATGCTGCAGAAAAAATCAAGTTCTTCTCAGTCTCGAAGCTTGTCATCGCTCGGTGGCGCGTAAGTCTAGGTTCCGGATTACGGGCATGAAGAATGCATATGTGTTATTTAAATTATAAGCAGGCAGGGGAAACGGAGAAGAATTTGCACGAGAATGATGAGGAAGAAAATGATGATATCATAGAGGAAAATTATAGCATAGTAGTGTCTAGTGTAATTTGACGTGAGATTTTCACGAAAACAAAGAAATTACTCGACACAAGGATGTATGTCTGCCCACGTATAAATGGAGTTATATGAACAGCTCTTCGTGTGCAATTAAATAGGGTAGAAAGAAAACTGGGTGTTAACCTTACTGCATTTTGTTTAATCTATCTAGTATCAGGAATCTCACAAGTTGGATAGTAGCAATAATTTTAAATAAAAGCGAGGTACGTCTCTAGCCTAAGGTAATTGGTGAGCGTACGCACACAGCCAATGGATATCATCGGCCGAAAACGTGCGTACAGCACTTAAGCAATTTTGTCAAACGTATGCAAACTTGTCTTAAATACATAAGCATTTGAGTGTACTACAATATAAATATTTAGAAACTTCTAATTATGTGCTCATATGCGCATGTTAACATTTCATTGTACAAATAATGCAATAATGCTACAAAAAGTAATATCGTTACTATTATTATTATTATTATTATTATTATTATTATTATTATTATTATTATTATTATTATTATCATTATTATTATTCCCTTTATATCTGTCATTTCAATGCCCAAATGACTTTAACAAGTTAGTTAAACACACACGTAACTCACATATAATTTTCTTTAAATTTTAAAACGCAAAAGTTGCTTACTGCGATATTAGATTCCTATGGACTTATAAAAGATTTAATTATTTCTTACAGAAAATATACTACTACCACTACCAGCTACAATGCGTAAACCCAAAGCCGTTTACTGAGATATTGTGAAAACAATCAAGATGGACTTGATAAAAGCTATGCAAAAGCAGTTTCAAACAAGAAATATATATTCATGTATTATGTATACTAATATATTTATGGTTCGCAGATTCTATAGCTGGCCAGGCGTAGGTCCGATGCGACCAAGACAAGCCAAGTGCCCGACCTGGCCAGATGTCTATAGCTATTTACTATGCTAAGGACCCAAAATCAATAGCCTTGTGGCAAGCGATGTGCGTAGCAAACATTACGGTCAATTAAGACCAAGCCTATATTAATAAATTGAAGTTTCGGATTTAGTAATTCGAGTTTTCAAATATTTCTGGAGGCAAGGAACCTAATGAAGTCGGTAAGTCTGTAGTTTGCGACGTCGAATTACGGTCTGTGCGCATTATTAGCGCATATAAACAAGCTTACATTAACGCAAATCAATCGCCGACCACTTAACTCATTGGATACATTTAAAGCACGCTCTACACACAAAATTTTATTGCACTAAATAATGGCACAACGGTTCCTGAAGCTAAGTCGGGTATATCAGTGACTCCTTTGATGACTGTTCTCACGCGATTGTATACTATTTGACTCTACCAGATACCTCTCACCCGAAATCTTGAGATACATTATCAATACACGTTCGGCATGCAGCACCTTTGCATTTCAAATTCAGGACATAGAGAAAATGAACCCTCCAATGTGGATTCGAAGTTAATGGTAGAAGCGCTAGCGATGGTAATTTTGCAGTAATGTTGCTGATAAAATTATCAATTGATTTAATGCAACTTAATTGTTTGATATATTAGATGTGTTCTTTACTATATTACCTTGCAGCCTAGAACAACCTATATTTTGATTGTAAATTATCCGTTGAAGGGTACAATGAGTACAATTCTATGCGTTTGAGACGTTACAGCTCACGTTCACCTAGCTTCGCGAAGTCTTGCTCTGGGGAGAAAACTAATGGGTCTTTCAAAATGCGATCTACTTCACTCAATTTGCGCATAACTCCAAGGAAACTACTAATTTTACATTTGCTGTGAGTTAAATGTGCAAAGAGTCACAACTTCGAACTCAATCCAGCCTAGTGAACTTAAGTTAGCTACATAAGGGGGATTTGTGAGGTTAGCCCTGTCTTTATTTAAATGTATAATTATCATTTACATATGCTTTTTAAACTCCGTGCAATAATATTACTGATTTTGTTCTGCATAAACTGCTTAAAGTGATACCAGAGCTATACAAATACGAAGAATATTCCTTCGCAAATCTATCTAGATCGTCCAGTTACCCTTATATTTTATGCAAATGCAGAGTAGCATTTCTTTATTAATTTTTTTGTGTCCTATGATTCCACTTTATTTCAGTATTATTTATCATCAGTCCAGGGGTAAACTATTTACGTGGTGGGAGCCGCTCAAACAACTTCAGATCTCATGACATGCGTGTTTCTTATTGCAAACCACAAGCATAGCTCTCTCAGCTTCTTCAAGTGGGGTTTAATAAGTTTGTCTCCCAGCTTTTTTCGGCTGTCTGTTTACCTTCCATCTATCGCTACATCAGTTTATATAGATGTATACCACAAGCCTCCACGCTTATGCATATACACATAAATATCAATTTCGGGAAGTGCTCTTTTCTCTGCTGCGCCTTTACCTGCCCCTGAGACTCCCAACGACCGCGTCCGACCCGTGCGTAGTTGACCGGATGAGGTGCAACCACAGCCGCCAGGAAACTCTGCGTCTACCGTCATTGTTTCTCCTGGATTCTCCTGCAACGGTAGGACACCGGAGCAACAGTAGAGCCAGCAATACCTCCATAGGAACTATGCAGCAAGTACTAAGAATAGGAGGAGTAGAATGCCTGATGGCGTCAGAGTCGCCCCGTTAGACTCCAACATCTCGATCAAGCGGCACACTGGCCGTTAGGATTGGCTCAGTTGGACGAGTCATCGCATGCGTTCTTCTCTTTTCCTGAATAATTCAACACTCCGCCTTGCTTGCTTCATAGGCAGGCAGCGCCGTCTGACTGAACCTGCGCCGCCCGGGACACTTTGTCAGGCGACCAGACTGGCTGTGAAGTTAAACTCATTCCATCCCACCTGGTTACTAGTGGCATCGTGATATTGGTCTGCATGACATAAAAATGCATTGCTTAGCGTTTCATTACTTAATCCGTTTCTCTTCTCTCTCTACATCCTCTCCCATCCCCGCTTTTTTTTCGAACACCCAGTGTTTTTGGTCCCACTTTGGTGGTACACTTCGCACAATATGAAAACAAAATCAGCACATATTGAGGTTCTGGGAATTTTGCTGATGAAAGAAAAATAGGATTGCGTGAAATGGCCACTATCTGTATTGTTGAGCATGTGATCAGTCTCTTCCCGTATATATTGTGTTAGAGCCCGTCAGCAACTTGAAACCCATAGATTATATGTCTGACGGATTCGAAATACCAGAAACGTAATTTATGACCGACCGGACGAACAAAGACGGTTATTATTTGTTATGATAGTCTTTTATTTACTAGTAAAAAGTTATCTTGCATACTCGTATTATTTTCACGAACACCACGTGCGCATATTATAACAATTGCAATATATTGTTTTCAGTTTTTTAAATAAGTTTGTCGTAATATATCAACGTTCGCTAGATAACTAGACGTTTCATTTCTGTATTTGTTTTACGGCTAACTCGTCCTCATTCAAAACCCTTTAATACGGTGCTATCTTACCTGGATATCCCAGTTATTAGACATGATTAGCCCATGGCTGAATAAGACATCAGGCGAGAGACCTCGCTTTAGACTCCCCATATACCTCAGCAACTGATTTCATATTTTTTCATGCTACTACATCAATACCGACTAAACACTACAGCGATAATAGTGTCACTACTTAAGAAGGCCATTATTGCCAAATAGTGACACTTGGAGAATGCTACGAATTTATAAGATTGATTGTGCGCATTTCTGCATGTCCGCCTGTCTGGGGAGGACAAGTTTCTGGAGTAACTAACTTGATTATTGCTGAACGGCTTTCAGATTCTGTACCGTTCGGCTAACCATAGACAAGTTTACCGTCGGTTCCTAACTTACTCGTTAGACTCAGGCCACTAAGTGACTGGCCCTAACGTGTTCCGTCAGTCTTTTGCACTAATGGGGCTACTTCCGGCCAACAACTCCCCTTCCACAGATTTACCATCCCCCGTGTCCTGTCCTATCCTCGCTGCCACCCACTTTGTCCCTTCGCCTTCTCTTACGGCTGATTTGAAGCTCGTATCAAGAATAAGTGGGCAGATCGATGGAGCCGATCAATCATTTGAGAGCAAAGGGAATGCTGATGTTGTTACGATGGCAAAATACTCGAACACTATTTTCTTCGTATGCGTGAGCCCAAGCAACACTGCAATACATGATGGTCTTACTACTGGTACTATCTCTGAAGCGCCTATTTTTACGAGTGTCTACTAAAGCTTACAATGGCGATCGTAGACGGCTATAGTTGGAGAACAACTACCAGATATAAAAATTCTTTCTAGGTGAAAATGGGGCGTTTTGCTATATTATTTTTTTTTGGTTTATTAGACTTTTATATGATTTGGTTGCAAAATTCAAAACGTGCTTGATGCAGCATGCTTAAATTTTCGACTTTTTTCGTTAGCTATAACACATCTGTTTGGATTACTTAAAACCCGAATCCTACGACTACAGCTCATTTAAGGTGACGTCACTTGTTTGATACTCACTTTTAAATAGTTGCATTTTAGTTTTCATTTATAGAGGAAACAGCGATAGTAGAGCATCCATTTTACGCATAATTGATCTAAATTTTTTGTAAATAAGGTTTAGACTATGTGTGAAACTCAAATTGCTGTTCGCATTTTGGGCGCAGTATGCAATAGGGTTAGCTCTCTTAGCCCCTGAGCCTCTAAGTTCCACCTCACCATTTCTTACTTTAGAACTGCTTCTACTATTTTTGGATACGCGGTTAGATGACGGTATGTAGTCACGCGTTCGAATTTCTACTCTTACAAAGCACAAACGTTTCGCAATTAAGTGGCTTACACCTACTCACGACATAAACATTTAGAAATGATTGCATTCACATAGCTACCGGGCCCGAAAATTTCATAAAAAACAAACCATATCATCGTGATGAAGATTTCGTTATGTTTATGAAAAGAAGGCTAAACAGCATTACAGCTTAAAAAAAAAGATTATAATCCTTTAAACTTACTGTAACAAAATTCTTACACAGAGGAAATCTGACTGAGCACATGCTACCCAGAGGCTTGTGAAGACTGAAGGCTCCAGATAGAATGCAAGTTGACACTGGTTGGGGCTCTCATGTACGCCGGAAGTTTTGGGGCAAACCTGCTGGGTGGAGTGATAATACCCCTCCAATTCACTACCTCTCAGGGCCAACAAATTTTGTTTATCGCTCTCGTAAAGATTGTTGGGACGTATCTCTGCGTGTTGGCCTCCAGTCGACTTGGGCCTTTCAGTAGTGTTACGGGAAGAAAAGGAGGGTAGGATACGCTTGTCACGTCGAGGATAACGAGCCAAAAGGCATAACAGCGCCGACAGCATCACCAGACTGGCGGATGGTAGTTTGGCAACCAAGTGAATGCATCTAATCTGAACAATCTAGAGGTTACTAGGATCTCCAGCTGGCCTTATTCAACCTTTTTTTCAGCTTACTGCATTGAGCAATTGTTTGAACGGATGATCGTACAAAACGAGATTATAATAGATGAAGACGCCAGTTGTAACTACAGAAGAAATCGTCAAGACGGCTGATGAAGTTGAGCAGAACAAACCTCCTGGACTGGCCGGTATATCGCCGGTATATTGCTATTGTGAGATACCATCTGAAGTTTTTTTAAACTGCAGCTATCATTGCCATTCAGCTCTCATGCAGGGGCAACTTTTTAGCCTCATGGAGGTCATTTTGATTTATAAAGATGTAAGACAATATGCCTAATCAACTCCAATGCAAAAGGCTTTGAAATTATCGTTGAAGTCATGTTAAGAACGAAGTCATGCGTACGATAGAATTTTACGTTCAACCGATATCCCCAATGGAATCGACCTGATAGCATACGCAGACGGTCTGGCTGTCATCGGCCAGGTGAAAGCGGAACATGAGCTGCACACCAACTGGGCTCTAGAGGCTGCACCCGACCGCTTGACTGAGGCGGACTTATGGAAAAGTTGATGCATCTTACTGACAAGCAGAAAGTACCTCGCCAAAATAAATCTAATTTTAGAAGGTATTCCTATCAAGATGACTGACACAGAGAGATATTTGGGTATCCATATCGACAGAGGCCTACTTGGCGTACATCACGTGAAGTGGCGATGGCGAGGGCAAACAGGTGTCAAATGTCTTGAGAATTTTCAGAACTTACACGGTCCTAAGAGGGCAAGTAGATGTTGATTTTTCATTTTTGTCGTTAACTTGGTCGCGCTATAGAAGCCCCGGTTTGGCTCACGTATTCAATTGAAACAATGACTGACAGAAACCTGCTATGGCGTATCTAAGGAACACCAGCACTCAGGACTATTCAATGATATCGGGCAGAGAGTATGCTGGTAGCATTTGTTCTGGCTGGTGTACCATCCTGAGACTTAAAGACTCGGAAAAGAAAACGACGCCAAGAAGCTGAACCGCCCATTTTGAACGCAACGAAGGTAAACGAACGGGTGCCGGCAATTCGAACTTCTTCAATAACACTGTTCGCTTTGCCGAACAGTGTTATTGAAAAATGCCGGGACGGAAATTTCCGAGGAAGAAACCCGCCAGTAATGCCAAGAGATGGGTTGGCTCTGCTTATTGAATGTATATGCATTACAATGAGGAAAACTAGTGCGGCAATGATAGCTACTATTTAAAAAAAAGCGTTTCTCCAACCAACTCTATCGGGCTAAATTTAAGTAGACAGGGACCTACAACGCAGACATGACTATGTTCATCCTACGGGTCCAAACATCCGACGGGCATTGGCACAAAGAGCGTCTGGTGATGGAGGGAACCTGACGAACGTCATTAACCAATTGTTTCGATAGGCGCAACAAGTGTAGTACATGTTGAAGGTTCCGCAAATTAAATGTACTGTTATGAAAACATCGAAAAATAGATAGTACTTCAGCTGCGAAGCAGTTGGGTGATGCACCTACATTCTATCCGCATATGACTATACTTAAAGCTATGTTATGACGATACGTATTCAATAGAACTTGAAATAAATCATACGAATTTAAACCATTTTATAACTACGACAAAGTTAAAATTAAGTCTCAAGTCTTAATTTTACTGTAAAAATTGAATCATTAAAAAAGTTTAGGAAGGAAACAACAGGATGCAGTAATTTCATAGGAAGCGCAACTAAAAAACACTCTTCTCATGGGTTCGATTTCAAGATAGACTTAGAATTCAGGTATTTTTGTTCAGACGGAGACTGATCACAAGGAGGTGGGTATAAAGCACGCAGTTTTTATTCACTTCCTGCGAAGTTTGTAGACTTTCATGATTACATGAAAATGTTTTTTTTTGTAAGTCAAACCGTCTACATTTGTTTCCATGTTCGTACATATATAAATGAAGATTTGTAATGAATGAGCAAAATGGATATTTATTCAATCTTCACCCTTTATAGATTTCCGTACTGCAACTTTTCTTCAGTGCTTTTCAATGTTTATTTCCATCACGGAAGCGCTGATACTAATGGGACGCGGTTGTTTAAAAAACACAGCGTCTTTATAATGCCCAAGAATTTTAAATTGTTAAAATAAATATCTGATTTATCTGATATCCAACTGTGTGATTGACATCTGCATGACTCCTTGGGTTTAATGATATCTCGACTCATTTGTTAACTATCAGCCACCACTGTACTGCATAGATAATAGTTGGAAATGCTCAAGGATCAGAGGAAGAGCTATTTTAGTGGTCTAATTTCATCTCTTGTATGTCTCTACAAGCAGACGGCCCAACGTTTTATATTCGGCTGTACCCTAAGACCTAGAAGCTGCGTTCGGAACCGCAATTACCGCAAACCAAGCTGAGGGAGACATATCCGACTAACATTTGTTAATTGACAGCTACTTCCACTACGCCACTGAGCATTCTAGCAGGCAAAATAATTAGGCTAGCTTTCCTCTGTTAGAATATATCTACGTGGCCAAGCGTTAGAGCTTTGTGTAAGCAGGACAACCTAGTGACATAACTGCCAACTAACTAAACATATTAATGACTGAAATGTGCATGTGTGTATTGTGCAGGATGTCTTGTACCCGTCGTATTCATCGAACATCTGCTTTGGCTAATAGTTTCTAGCGTTAAAATTGGAACTTTGCGCTCTAAAATGTTGTACAAAGCAGCAATTTTATATAGCGTTTATTTTATTTAGCGTTATATCCCATATAAATCTGCTATTTCTTAAGCTTTGCGGCATAATGGGCAATAATATGACAACTTTCGCATTTAGTCATGTTTTCGATTTCAAACAAAAGACAACAACCAAATGTTCAAATGTTCATGTACAAATGTTCATGTAAAACATTTCATGTAATATAAACTATATAGCTAAAAACAGTGAAGACTATTCTATTGTATAGGGTAAAACATAGTTTGTTAATACACTATGAAATTCAACCACTTAATGTTCCGATCCATAAGCTTGCTTGTCACAAAACTTTCAGTAAACTTGCTATGCAAAGGCTTATTTGTTACAGAGGCCAACGATGTGATTTATTTTTAGCATACTACAATTGTGTACTAAATTTAATATACGAGCTTACGTCATATTTGGTAGCAGTTTAATGGAAGACGTACATTGGTATGTTTTCAGGTGTTTTTTGTACATTGGTGACCTCAAGTTCGACGGATTCAGATTAAACTTATTAGTTTCATTCTGAAATTTATTCCCCTGGTGATCGTTGGACCACTTCAAAACAAGTAAAGTTGCTAAAAGTACAATGTATCTAAATGTTCTGTTGACTCAACTTAATTTGATTCAAGTTCACTTTTATTGTTAGTCAATTCACGAGGGCGATCATGTAATTAACTTAAGAACTGTACTTAAATATACGCATTGTATAAAAGAAATATCTAAGCCATTATTGGAACCGGCCAATCATTTACATGTTTGCGCTACTTATTCGCTGAATTAGCCATTTCGAGATTCATGGGTAACTCTCTATGGAAATAAATGATTTAGACGCTCAGTTCTGGCCACTTCAAGACTTCTGTGGGAGTAGATGTCTCTTTACCTCGTATCTATTACTATCGTGTAAAGTGGCTACGAAGCCTTATGCAGTCAATATTATGGAGGAAAACAAGGGTCAGAGCTTGCCAATTCTTTTAAAATATGATAGGTCATGCAGTTTCTTGTAACGAGATTTGCTGCAAAATTAGTGATCAAGTCGTGCAAGTAGTCCATGAAATAATTAAGCATACCGTCCGCATAGTCGCAATCACCAACAAATGTTGTCTAATTTACAAAGAGTAAATTCACCTTAATGGATCAGTAATCACACTCAGAAAGATCTCTGAACTGCCGCATGTCAGGTGATCCAACTAACTCAATTAGGACTTAAAATGTGATTGCTTCGTGGATGAAGCACACAGATGACTCAACAATTGAAAAGTTAGCAGTAAGGCAAAGAATTGAAGCAAGAACACGATCAAGACTAGAACTTCTGACACCCCTCGGATTTTTAGAGTTCGGTATCAGGGGCCGCATAATATCATTCACAAGTTGAACAAGCCTGTTAGATACACAAAAGTCTACAGAGATACCTTCTTCATTTGAGTCATCACTAAAGGTAACAGCCGACCAGCCAATACTGGGAAATTTCTTGGAAGTAGATATTGGTTCTGTTATGTCACGTAAAAAATAAAAGAAGTTGAGAAAATTTGACAAGTTGAACACTCGGTGTCAGAGCATCCCTACCGTTACATTACCAGCATCATATTTACGTCTCAACCACCACTACTGACGTGAGCACTATTATATTGAGTTGGTGACATCACTGCACTGCTGCTAGGTGAAAAATTGTCTCTCTGCTAGCACGGATCCAATGTGAATCCATTACGAAGGCCGGTGGAAGGTCCTAAACGGAAGCTTCTCTTATGTGAATGAGCAACAATTTTGATAAAATAGCGCATGTAACGCGTAATAATAGAACTACAACTCACACTGAGCGTTAACGTTCTCACTCGTCATGCCATCATCGACTACTAGTGGATCTCCAGGAAAAAGCCATACTATAGCCATTTGAAACTTTGTACGAACATATTACCCCTACTGCACTTTTTATTTTACGAGGCCAACAGATGTGTGCATCCATGGAAATAATATAATTACTAAGTTGTGGACATGGGCTGTTATTAAACTCAATTTGCAATCATCGTTGTTGCTTAGTGGTCATTAAAGAAGAGGCGACGATATGCACTTGTTCTTCACTCAACTTGTCCAAGTAAATTGTGCTCTCTGCTGTTCCCATTGCTTGAATTTGCATGAGGAACCCTCTCTAGCCATACTTGCAGAGCAGTCCTTTGGCTAAGATCCCGATTTCTGGCCTGTTCGCTCTCGCCATCTCTCTCACTCTACAGCTAAGTTTCGTTTATTAAGTTTAATGACGCGGCGGTTGCTAGCGTCGCGAAAACGAACGCAGGGAACCAACAAAACAACAAGAAACAAGCAACAGTCGCTAAGTGCACCCAACTGTGAGATGAGCGCCAATAGCAGCGGCTGAGCAGGAGTCAGAGAAAAAGTCATAAAGAAACCACACGCCCAGGCAAGAAGCTAGGTGGTTCTTTTTTAATTTCTCTTCCTTCAGTCTCTTCTTTAACAACGTGTACTTTCACCGTTCAAGTTCACTTGATTCCAAAATCAGTTCCAAGTCGAACGAAACGTATAGGCTATCTCGGAGCTGTGAGGTTGAAAAAAGGAACGCTCGCAAATAAAGTAGCGAACGAGAGGCAGCCACATCCAAGCTTTAAAAGTGCTGAGATACACAGAAACAGCGACTCCTCTTCGGGTTTTACTGCCGTATTGAATTATGTTATAATAAGCGTGTACGTGCTTCAGGGAGTTGGTTTATTTATGTAAATTGTGTGTTGTCTATAGTATTGTTTTAAAAAATTTAGTACACGTAAAACCTTCTAATAAAAATCCAAGGGCCGCGAAAGGGATAACCCCGAATTTGACACCAACAAATGTGCGTTCCAACGGTCCACCTACCTATCTGCAGGAAATCTGACTTCTAAATATTTTCACATACGTGAGGTTCCTTTTAAATTGATTAGTATTTAAGCTGTCTAACGAAAACGCCATTCACGTCCACACGACCCAATTCGCCGTGTGTTTGTATTTAAATGAGACAAAATTTTACCCGTGCATTGTTACAGACAAGAATGTTAGCAACACTTTCGATTTTACCGGTGTTATTTTGAAATAAAGAGAGGTGAAATAAAAAAAAAAGTGTCCAACATACTTGTTCTACGAATTTTCTAAAATAATTTCTTTACCGTAAAACATTAATCAAATAGATACATTTAGTTTAAGAGCATTCGTTTATTTTTACAAGACGTAGATTATGATGAATTCCAAAAATCTTAGTTGACCTCTTGCGTTCATTCCAGCCTAATATTTAATGATATATCTAATATCTGGATTTATCTACCAGAAAAGTACAAACGGGTCGTCAATTATACATTCTAAGAGTGTATTGCTTTGAAAAGTTTCACCTGAGCGGTGCAGCGTTTAAAATACATAATTGTCTTCACTATTATATTCAACACACGGGCGTCCAGAATTAGCAGGTGTTTGTAGATTAGTTGAGCAAAGTTGCTCAGGTTCCAGCGCACTAGTATGCCCAATTTATGCGTTTTAACCACACATCAATTTTAAAATGAGAAAATATAAGATCCTAAAGCTAACTCAGGGTGTCTCAGAACATCGGCTAGAACACGGGATTTCTTACCAAAAAGTTCGTATCCGCGCACTAATATTTGATTTCTGTTTCAGTGATACTGCAATGTAAAGAGATATAATATTTCGTATAAGAGCATTTTTCATGTCATAAAAGAACATTATAACATGATTGGTGTTTCGAAAAATCCAGATCTCGTTCCGATTACATCTAGTGAAGGATGTATCTGCAGACTGTCGCTCGCACTTCTACCATGTTGTCGACATCTGCCCGAAGAGACAGGCAATAAATATTGTTCCCTGATGAGTGGTAAGTGGGCGTTTTCGTCCAAGTGTTCATGACATCAACATCAGTGAAACGGTGTCCTAGCTGGGTACCGGAGAGCTCGAGAGTGTCAAAGATAGACAGAAGCGGAGAAGAAAATCGAAGGACGGAGAATCCCATCTAGAAATGGCTAGGAAAACCAGAGGTTTTGTAAGGAGTTTGGCGGAACACGGTGAGTTATTGAACGAGATGGTGTCGATAATGCATTTATCATACATTGACATAAATCAGGAAATTGTCCCACACAGATTTCTACCTCAGTGTATGACTTACATTGCGCCTGGCGTTTAGAGAGCTAGAACTAATCGTATTCAGAGCCTTCAGTACATATCGATGGAATCAATCATGGTAATGTGCTGATGACTTTTATTTTCCTGCTGGAATCTCTAAACAGAATAAGGACAAGGTATATTATGCAATAATTAGCAAAAGGTATTTATGAACTTATTCATGTAGTCTATTAGGTATTGTTAATTTAATTAGCATTATTTATACTATAATTGTTTATTTCGTTTATTGAGACACGAAATTATAACTAAGAGGTGTTAAGGACAAACAAGCTATATTATAATTCATCCACTAGCCCTTGAGGCAATCGGACCGGTCCTGGCGACAACAACTGCTGAAGTAATTCTTGTTTTTATATTAATGTCACTGTGATGATACCGATGGTGTTGATGATAATGTATATGATGATGGTGACGACTTTGTTGAGTACTCCCACAATTCCAGTGTGTAACACGGTAAAATTTCAAATAAAAGCAGATGATTGAAAGCTAAAATAATTAGACCACGCCTTTCAAAAATGTCACAGAGAAATGGTTTCTTTGCTAGAAAGCAGAGTACAACATGATAAAGGGACTTGCTACTATATTTCAATATCAAAAAACCAAGAGAAGGGGTGCCCTCTGTAACGAATCCGCCGGTTATAAAAGACGAAGCCTTTAGTGAGTCTCTCAATCTATGGGAACGTTTCGATCTTGAGTATCTTATGGAAAACAACAAAAAGCGGAGCTGTATCATCACTTTCCTGGGATCAAGACCTGCCATACTTATGGAAAAGGATTTGTTCATTCTGTCATCACACTGAGGTTTACACGTAACGGCCAATTCAGCGGTTGATGTGCAAATATATTCTCTTTGTAGTCCTACCCTTTTTGTTTTGGTGTACACGTTACCACGATTTTTACAAAAGGATTCTCCACTGAGAGAAAGCCAAAGATTATTATAGAAAGAAAGAAAGCGCCCCCTCTATTGTGAGCTTTGTGCACTAAGAAATCCTCTAACAATTCAACTCCAAAAATTCATTGGCTTACTTGGACTGCATCTCGAACTGCAACACCACCACTAAAATCAGAGCCTATAGTGTAACTTTAGCACTAGAAGTTCTATCGAACGCTAAATACTGGTGCAAGGTTATATGTAACAGGAAAAAGCAGATATATACTCTCGCAACCTGATGCACTCAATTTATTACTATCGATGAAAGAGACAGGTTTAGCTTACTTTTTCACGTATTATACTCAGGGGCATTCTTTGGGTAGAGAAGATGTTAACTTTATGCATATCACCCCAATTATTTCAGATTTAACAAAACTAGAAGCTTTGACGACCGTATCAGCCAAAAAAACTTTCATGAGTAGTAGCCTAGGCCGCCAAGCTGCCTTGCACACAAGTTTGATACCATCGTCGCATGGTTAGCAAGATCTATGAAATGGTAGTCTTAAAGGAACTCTCAGTAGGAAAACGTGAAATAAAATTTCAGTTCTTCGTCCCTCGCGTCTCTTCGTTCCGACATACGAAGTCATATTCAGAATGCCAAATACTGCTGCAGTGAGGGCTGAATGCAACAGTAGGATATATTATGGCGACTTTCTCATCAAATATATCTTCCAAAGAGTTGAAGTTAGAACATCATGCCTGTGGGAACAAGAGGCCAACATATTTATCTTATCAAGAATTTGGGCCAGAGAATTTGCAGTATATCCAAACCTAGCTGTCGGAGTGAACTAAGGAAAACTTGCCTTTCGCTCTGCCGCAAGGTAAGACTGAATCGTCGGCATAAGATTCGCTGCTCCTGGGTTCATCAGTGATAATCTACATCGAGAAAGTAGAGCCGCAAAAAAAAAATATATATATATATATATATTGTTAATATTAATATTATTACTATTTAATTAAAAAAAACAAGACTCAGGTCAAAATAACAAGACTACCGTTGCAAGGATACCTGAAAAGGCCGGTCAGATTAGTTGTTCGCACAGTTTTTCAATTATTACATGCCTTAAAAAATTCTGCTATGGTTTTCCATTTGCGACCCAGTAATTATGGACGTTTATAATGGCCGTATACGGTATGCGCATATATATATATAATGTACATAATGATCAATAAAAGTTCTTAATGAGGATATTTAATAATATCCTCATTAAGAACTTTTATTGATATAGAATGTCGTTAGGTATTTCGTAAACTGGATGCCGTTTGCCGAGCATGATTGCAAACATTTTAGCGATTTGTGTCAGTAAGGTGTGTAATTGAATACTTATATGTGTACACGTACATACACATATACGTATATAAACATACATACATATATTCATATGCGTATACGCAATTTCAGCACCAGCATGAGGTTTTCAATTCAGGTCGTTGCTCCGTGCAATAGTTGCATTGATTAAAAGATACTGATAATATGCCTTTACAGTGTGCATACATTATTTTCACCAAACCAGATAATTAATAGGATGTGTAATCATGAATAGGTGTCCCCACTCAAATTGAGCCACACAATTCGAAGAGTTCACAAACTTGATTTATTGTCTAAACTAACTTAAAAATACACCACAGCAAATACTGGTTGTCCAGCTTTTGTGATGGCTGTAGTTTTCTAAGCAAGGAAGTAATACACGTCACCCATTCTCCGTTAGCATTCCCTTTTTGCCGTAAGATACATTGGAATACATTATCGCCGCTCAGCCCGTCTTCTGCTCGGAGCCCAAACTCTGCCGATGCTGCCAGTCAAAATCATTGTACGCATCGATTCCGCTGTCACATACTCTTATCTTACCTCGACCCGTCCGCTCCCAATGAATCCCTAAATCTTCCAACAGACTGAGCTTTCTCGCCCATATCAAAGCATTTCTTAAGAAATATCATATCTCACAAAAACCTACACTAAATGAAGCGGTCTGCGCCCGAAGCCACATTACATACATTGTGACAACTTTATTTTTAGGTAGATCTAAGGCGTACCGGCATAGCTTCACGATGATTGCTTTTATAACGATACACGCACAGTAGAAATAAGTAGAATATATTGCATCCAAATCCTAACATTACAAAAGGCTTTACTTAAGATTTAAAATAATCAATTTA
>MNPL01008698.1:18994-32130 GCA_002081605.1 Tropilaelaps mercedesae | reverse complement strand
ATATATATATATATATATATATATATATGTGCATTTATATATACTTTTGCTGGAATGTGATGAACATTTTACGCCCTGATATTCACAACCTGTCCTACTACATAGAAAAACAGTAATAAATTTGTCAAATCTTTTCGAGCTCTAAATTTTTTTGTGTTCAAGTTGTTCTAGTCGCGTTTACATATTCATTTTTTCTGATTTAGTTGATAGGCTAACTAATCTAGGTCTGCAGTTATTCAAATCGTAAAACATTTATTTACATCATGTAACGCTATACAATAAAAAAAGTACAATCCGTTCTGGCAGTGCTCTCTCGTTACGTAGTTTCAGGACGAAAATAGAGATAACACTCATATTTAAGAAAATGAAAAACCAGAAAAATTATTTGAGTGAAATTACAATAAGCAACAAAGAATCGAAATAAATTTGAGTAGAAACATATTGTCTATTAATAAGCGTTCTCCGCCAAGCCTGCCTCAGCAGAGCGATACTCGTAGTTCTGTTAGCTATCACTATGTCCGCGTGCGGACCAACTAAGGGAACCCCTTTACTGTGCTTATCTAATGTACATAACCTATCTATGGATCGAATATTCATTTACAAACGCCGATAGACTGTATGCCGTCTACCTAAATGAAGACTATAACACTATACGAAAGTCAGCGCATAAGAAAGTGGCACCAGCTGAACTGGTAACTAAACAGATGTTTATTTAGTCCCATACAATTCTTTCCTACCAGCCATGAAAGCCTCTAAACGGTACCAGGGCGAAAAACGAGGAAACTTTTGTACGTGCCGTGCCCAACATGGCGTTTGGCTATACACCAGTCACTCAAGCAATGGCAGCATTATTGAAGACAAATTTCACTCTGCGACGACGATCTTGCAGATATCTCAGAGAACGCCTAGAGCGGAAGCCCCTGGCAGCTGTCCCGTTCAAAACTGCTCTTGCGGTGACATTGAGCCTCCTGTAGTCCGAATTTCCGCTGCGGATGCTGCTCATTCTTGACCTGCTACCATTATTTTGTAAACGTGATGATATTCTTTCATTTCGGCTGCATTCTGTTTTAAAGAAGAATCAGAAAGTAATTCCGGGTCAAAGCTTTTCAGGGGCAACAGCAACACATTTCTACGATAAGGGATCTATTTTTATGGTGCTCCTTCTTCAAGATTTCATAACTCGTGCTACCTAGTGATACTGTCAGAAACAATTTGCTTAGCTTATTGAATGAACGAATTATCCTTTAAGGATTTGTTATAAATATATGTTTCTAAAAAATGTGTACATTTATTATTATGCGCGAACCCTGGGAAATAGCACCGTTCTTTTAAGAAATGGCAGCACACACCCATATAATGAATTACGAAGTTTTTTGGGTTTACTCTTGGTTATTAAACCTTAACTGAAAAATAGATATTGCACGTTGCGTCTTCTATAACGAAACCACTGCTATTAATGTATAATGATTTCTTGTAATAACCGATTAAGCTTAACGTCTTTTTGTACCAGAAACCAGTACTGCCCAAGTGTGACGTAGGATTTGAGTCATAATCGCGAATCATAGAGTAACAGTAAACTCGGCCGATGCTAATTATTCATGCTAAAATTCTGATACATATAAATGCCATTGTTTCCAATAATTAACCGATAAAGCTTATTAACGATACTGGGTCCACGTAATGGTCAAGTTCTCGCTGAAGAAACGTAGTAGAAACGGTAAATTATCATTTATTGATATAACAGCTTGGTGCAGTACAACTGTGAAGACAGTCACCAAGTTCCCAATAACGGGCCCTCAGGTAGTATGGCATGCTCTGAATCAACGCTCATACGTGAAAGGGAATATGCAGAATTATTTCTACGCATCATATAAATAATACTTTTACGCATCATATTATTTTACACGATTGTGCTAACTTAACAGCTAGGATATTTTTATTAGGGCACACGTTTGTGTGTGCATTTTTAATCTGTTGCCTTTGTTCGGTCTCAAGCGTCCGAATAGTGGAGGAGAAAGTTCTCAATAAAAATACGCTAATTTACGAAGAGACTGTTCCACCAGTCTAGCGTTGTTTCTCTTCATTGTCCGTCGCAATGCTCTTAATGGTTCTTTTGCCTTGTTTCCCCATGGCAGACAAAGGATCTACAAATAATCCACAACCCAAACAAACCTGTCTGCTAGATTGCTTTCGTTGACAATGGCCGTAGAGTACTTTCGTATGTAAGAATGTGTGCTGTCGTGTTGATTCTAATTCATTTGTGTGCTATTTCCTGCAATTTGATTATTTTTAAAATGGGTTTCATGGTTTGGTTTACGTGGTATGTGCTCCAAAAGAAGGAAGGTATATGTCCCACAGAAGATATAGTATTCAAACCGAATTGTGGGTTTCATACTAATCGAAATAAAACCAGCGCAAATTTTAGCGGCCGGTTCTGCTAAAGCTACATATCCGAATGTCACCGTGTGCCCAACATGACAGTTATTATCATATGAGTCTTACAAATCAGTCTTACGGCTTAATTTTGTCTGGCGTAGAAGTGGATAAATTTCACCGATTGAAAGATTTGCGTTTCAGTGAACAAGCCTCTACATGAATTTTGACCTCATCTAAAGAAACCGCGTAAAGATTATTCAACCTACAGGGTGCAGGGATAAAGCTCTGCAGACGTTTACGAACCGAGGCGGTGCGACAATATACAGCTAACAAAAATAATTGCGTTTAACGAATAGGCACCTGCTCCTGGCCATATGTGTGTGCAAGAGCATTGCTGCTGTAATTGGTTTCTATATACCCAACGCGCCAACGTTCCTGACGGAGGGACACTTGATGCCTACATTCTAAGACAACCAAATACCGATTCTGAATTTTTTTGACATCCACTGGACGCCTACTATCCTTGATCTGAAGCTCATAATGAAGCAAAAATTGTCTTGTTTAAAGGCTTAGGGGAACAGTGACAAAATGGTTTTGTACCGGGCGCATTGAAGAAAAGTTCAAAAATACAAAAAAATTGTTGCGTATTATTTAAGCCGGACACTCCTCGATTTCTGTTAACTAAATTTTTTTGTAATCGACAATGGAAGCTTGTTTTCAAATTATTTGTCAGCTCTACCCACCTAGGAAATCTGTTACAAAATTATTTGGCTGGAAATTGTTTTTAGTTACTACTCTATGATTTCCTTTCTGACTAGTTAGTCAACAAACTGATTCTAAAGAGGACGAATAGCCGACTATAAAAAATTTGTTTCAATGTGTTCAAAAACCAATATAGGAACAGACCTCAAATGTAGCGTGAAAACGCAAGGTAGCTTTTTTGCTTGTAGCACACACTTTTTGATTGGTCAAAGGCAACGCGTAGGAAAGGAAGAGCTATAACGATCGAACCAAATATCTTTTTCTGCAAAAAACTGAATCAAGTGCTCATCTGTTTTTAAGAAAATGCTATAACTGAATAAATATAAGCAGCATCATTGTCGTAACGGCCTAGCTATATTTCGTCCGAATGTTGAGGCCAAATGAATACAATTCAATTTCTCTAGCACACGCCCAATATTGATGCTCAAGTCAAGTTTACCTTGACGCCTATCACTCCGAAGCGTACGTAGCTACGCTAGAATGTATTGTACAAACGAACCTTGGCTTGATGAAAAACAAACCTGAACCATGCGACAAATACGCACTCTTCGTGCAACAGCTTAACCGGGCTTCCTTTCCGCACACATTTACCGCACACAGTATCATTTCTTGTTTTTGCTTGGTGACGTCAGTGGTGGCAAAGATCTTTGGCATATCGATGTCCGCCGATTACCGTCATTGCCTTCTGACCACTTATCATCCGGTTCCCACTTCGAGGTCGGCCGGTTCGAGAACCGAAGAAGAGAGCCAAAAAATGGAAGAAGGAAGGCAAGCAACAAGAGGGGGCCGGAGCAACTCGAAAGCAACCTAATTGTTTACGTATCCTCCTTCGTTAGAGTAATAACCTTAATAATCATAATAATATTGCTCGTAAAAACAATAGCCCCAATTTATTGGCCATTACGCGAAACGGTCTTCACTTCGGTCTTTCTCTAACGAAAAGGAATACAACTACTAGGGTCCATGTACACACTTTGTTGCACCGTATAGTTGTTTGGCGACAGCGGTTTGCCTTTGCGACCAACATGTCCTCATGGTCTGTAATAATTCCCATTTTTTTGAAAGATAAATCTTCAAAATGTCTGTGATCAATGCGTCTGTGATCGTTTGAATAGCCCTTAAATTTTTTTAGTGCCAATATCTTCTGCTTGCAGCTAGCTGGCCCATTTTCCACCTCGTAGGTCACACATACAATGTGCATACATTCTATTTACCACCTCAGAACATCTCGTTCGTAACAGAAGCAGGGTCCTATTATTATAATAATTAATATGCAACTACCATCAAAATTCAAATTAACTTTTGACCGCATTTTTAGCTTTCTTTTCACTCTACCAACTCAATTCAATGGTTTTGTTCCTTGTGAATTTCAATACTCCTTTATTTGGTCTAACAGCTGTCGTTTCTGATTTCTATAATACTTTGTATATGTTGTATTCTACTCGCCTTGTTTTCTACAGATGTGGCATTTATACTCAGCATTGTACAGCCCTCACCCTAAACACGATAGTATTTGATGAATTTGCGCGATAAGAGGCTCGAGATTTCTCTATAGTGTAGTGTTATTTCTGTATTACCTATGTATTTTCAATTGAAATATACGAAACATGATTGTAATTAATTAAACATTAAATTGAAAATTTAATCAGTGCGCTGCATAATAATTTATTTATCACTTTATATGCACATGTATAACATATAAGTACATGTACATATTATTATACTATTTTTAATAATACTTGTTCTATCTACTGGTTTCTTCTACGTTTATGAAACACTGTCGATTTCTTCCATTCGGTTCTGTTGTGCTGTTCTATTCGCTGACCTTTAAATATGCTTGGATACGCTGGCGTGCACACTTCCTTTTCCTTTTAAGAAACTATGACAATAAAATTAATTCCTTTTCATATGGCTATAGAAGATTTTATTATCACCTGTACTAGTCAGAGCTGTTATAATCTTAAAAAATTTCATCGTTTGTTATTTGATCATCGTGCTGCTAAATTGAAGGGTAACACCAACCTTTCAATCATGGACGTTAACTTGTGCATCCTGTGGGAAATTTAAGTCCAAATCTATTCTACTACCCATTTATGACTCTTACCCTAGGCAACAGCCACAGGGTCCTCAAAGTATTGCTGATGAATTCAATAAACTCATTTATTTTTGCCAGGTGATTTCCAACAATAAAAAGAATTAATTTTTGGAATGTTCTTAGATGTGATGTATTTTTTACATAACTGTTTATTCTTTCAAATATTAAAATGGTTCAAATGTATCGGTCACCATACATTGGTTCATGTTATATCTAGTCGCAACTTTTTAATTTACTAATACAGTCGTCCATGCAGGAAAAACGGGACTTGTTTTGTTCCCTATGCCTTATACTCGGTTTTTCCGAGCACGTTATGTTGCATAACAAGTCGTTATGCTCGAACCTGGACCGATTGGGGTTTTATTTGTTGGTTGCATTCTAGTCAATTAGGAACTACGGCTCATATCTGCTGTGTGCTTTGACCTGAAACGAGGCGCCTGAGAAATGCTCGGAGGTTGTAATGCTATGGCCGTAGAGATTGTAATGTTATTATGGCCAATCTGTAAGTGCCCAATGAACAACTTTCTAAAGGTAAACTATTCAAAATGTGCAACGTTTTTTTGCGCTCCGTATCGCACAACACAAAACTCCACTAGAGATTGCGTCCAACGTTGTCACCAGTTGCTCTAGTCGTCGAAATACTACTTCGGATCTATGCTTCGTTTCGGATAGGTCTGACAAACAGACTCATGTATACCGCCTGCCCTCCGTCTGGAACTCACCCTGTCATTCAGGCCCTGTGTAAAATATATTGAGAAAATATGGACGTTTTGTTCGTGTGTGGTGTTGTAAACAATTATGAAGCATAATGCCACCGGCAAGTGAGTGACCCTCAACAACTGGTCAACAACAACTGGTTATTTGGATCGATGATTAATGTAATCAAAAATAGCGTTTTCAATATTTTTGGACGCATTAAGCATTACGCTCTGGGCGGAATTTCAAGCATATATTGTTCCGCACTCGATACGTTCTACATTTTTCTATGCTGTAATCATGTTCTTCTTTCACCAGTTCACTAATACCACGGTTTTCTTGACCGAATGTCACAACATTCCAGCTACATATGAGGTAAATCGCCGATCCAGAAATGCTTGTATTTGCTCTCTGTATACGAGTTACTTTTTTATGGAATAATTCTTGAAAATGTATATAAAGATAAGCAAATTATTGCTTCTTTTTAGCAAACAAATTAAAATGCATCTTGGATCAGGCAATCAAGTTGGTGCTCCTGCAGTTGCCACTGAGTGCGCCTTACTGGCGTAGCTAGGCTAATACCCTAAGTTAAAGTACAACTATAATTCGTCGAAGGACCTCCGGTAGCGTATAATAGTTTACAGCGTGTGGTTGTTATTTCTAAGTTAGATCCTAGACACGCCTTTACGAGGAACGGCTCCGTCTTTGTTCATGTGGCCCTTAACTATTAGAAACTGTAAACCTTAACAATCCCGTTCTCGAATCGCAGCTTCAAATCTCCCCAAATTTCCGCAAATATGTATGCCGCCAATTAATCAGTTCATGTTAAAACATGTAACTCATCCTTGTTTTCTATTTTTGTTATTATAGCATGGTACTAGCTCTTTCCATATATCTGGTTCCTTTGAATACTATACTTAAAATTTTCATCATCAAAAACTTACAAATTTCTTGCGTGTTGCCTTTCTTCTTGACTAGGGTGGCAATCTCTCGACAAAGAAGATTCAGCTTTATACCAGCTTTCTCTAGATTTGGAGGGCCTTTCGTGCGAAAGCCTTCGATCACGAGTAAAGACATTCGACAAAATCCTCTGGAATCTGTTGGTCGAATAGTTCCAGATAGCTAGGGTCGGGCCTTTTTTTAGAGTGTCATCTTTTAGAATTCCGTCAAAGAAAATACCCTGCAGGTTCAAGGTAAGCGAAAGCGGCTGAAGATTAGGCAGTACGGTAATATAAGGAAACCCTACAGTCTATCTTTTTTACGCTGTTGCTCTTTAAGGGAATTTCGCCAAACATAATTTGAACACGGCGAGTTATCTTTCCTGCTTTAACTCCACCTTCGAATTCATATCCGTAGACGACCCGGATGGTCGATATACTAATGTCACAGCAATGACTAAGCCAAAGCAACGGCAAGTGAAGTAATGATACTGAATTCAATTCCAAGAGCAGGAACGACGACAATTTAGGATTTGCTGCAATTCTGTGAGGCTTCACACCGGAAGATTTAATTATTTATAAGCATATTTTTTGTAATTTAAAAAATGCAGGCTGGAAAAGCATTGCATCGCTTAAAGGAGCAGACAAGCTTTATCGAATATATTTATTAGGACTGACTGCACTCATCAGTGCCTACACGACTCCGACCCATTATAAACTTCAAACGAGTTGCCTTGAATTTCGTGTGACTATAATGCACGGCTTAAGATGGAAAGGCGTTGAATCCTTGTCCCCTTTCAAAGGGTGGTGGCTGGTTCTAAACGACATTTTTAAACAGCGGAAATGGGCCTTTCTGTCCCTCCAGGTCCAGCGGCGTCCTCATCTCAGCGCCCGCTTCCTACGATCGCAAGCTCGGAGTCATTCTTGTCTGACCACGGGCATGCATCATCGTATTATCTTAGTTAGGGCACTATTTGACACGTCCGATCCGGAATTAGGAGCTTTCCTTTACTCTCCTTGACCTCTCAGGGCAAAGACTTTCCCTTACCATGACCAGAAGTTCATTCGAGGATCACTACGCGCCAAACGGAAAATTTGCTCTCGGTAGATTGAAAAATCGGTTTAATATTGCAAGTTGAACCCGTCAAGCAATCTAGCAGTAGCTCGCTGTATTTGTAGATGTGTTTCAAAGGTTTTTAGGCCATTTGAGTTCGGTAGTTGCATAGGACTGGCTATATGGAAGTATTGCAAAAGCACTTTTTGAAGCGTTGTGTGTTATCTTTTTGAAGTCTATCTGGCAAAGACCAGTGCTTATGCGCGGTCAATATGGGTTTTATTTGGAATCTTCTGTTTCTTCCAAGCTTGAATATGTAAAATGAGCCTGCTTATACCAACGCAAACACTGTGATTTGAATCATTTCAGTGAGGTACACGCCTCTGGGATAGAGTAAAAGGCATATGGATAATAAGATCACCTTTGCTATTAACATAGTATTAGTGTCATGTACCAAGCCCGTTTGTTGCAGAGCTGTTATTTGTAATAATCTAAATACCTACACATGCTAGGAAGAGACAATTAACAAAAATAAATTGAAATATCTTCACAACTAACCTAGATTGGTGAGATAGTTGTTGGATTTTTGCTATGAGTTTATAACTTCGATATCTGTCAATTGTGAAAGAACATTTTTGATACCTAGGAATTGACTTTTTTTTGGATAAAAACAACGGTAACGTAGATCGTTTTTTTTCGTTTCTAAGAAATTATTAAAAACCGGCTCTGACGCATGACATCGTTGGCCAATGGAAGATTCAATAAATAGATAAGCACAGGTTTTAAGTCACCATACGTCGATGCAGTGGCAGACACCATTCTTGAGATCACAAAGAAAAATTGATTAGTGTAAAGCTTGCGTGTATCTAGAAACGCAGATTTGCAAGCACGTAATGCAGTAGCAATGCTGCGTTATTCGATAGCGGTAATATCAAGCACTACATGTTTCTCCTAAATAGAGATCGCCTCGTACTGAGGTTCGATTCTGGATCTTTTTACGTAAACTATTACTGCCACAACATTAATAAATGCCGTGATAGCGTATACACGTATTAATGTCATATTTCGTACTTTATGAGCAGGCAGATAATGAGATATGAATATGATCCCACCTTAAGAATGCAACGAGGCCACAGAGTTTTTACACAGTTAATGACCGTAAGTGCAAGTTAAGCATTATGACGACGATCTTAACGAGGCCTTTTACCCGGTTTTACAAAACGTTCTAACTTTTGTTTTTACCACGTTAAGTGTCTTACATCAACTACCTATATTATCAAGCCTATATTCTTCCAATAGGAAAGCGTCTGAATAATTGCTGTATGAAGCTACTGCTTGCAATTGAACTCAGGCCCCAATTCTAATTCTGACCCGCATGTTCGAAACCGGTATAAAAACGCGTTTGATGGTCGCATAACGATTTGCTTACAGATGTCCACGCCTCGCTATCTGAGCTTTGTTTAATTAACGTTTTTGTATTCGGCTGCATGCTTCACATTGGCCTTAGGCACCGGACGTGTATGTCTTAATTTCATTATAAGTGCGTCGGTATGTGCACCTTATCTATGAATCAACGTCGAATTCGATTATATTGTATACGGATGCGGTCACATGCGTAGCCTTTTGATGTGTAGCCCTAAATTTGATGGATGCATCTTTACTCAATGTAGGTTTATCCTTTTTTAAACATCGTTAATTGTAGCAAAAACAACTTAGGCAGTAGATTGATTTGACTTATTTTCTTTGAAACTCACGGTACGGCAAGACCACCGAACCAAATAAATAAAACGCAGCGAGAATCTAATGTGTTTGCGATTGAAACTGTAATCCTCTTCAATTGTACTCTTGCGGTGTATATATTGTCGCTTTCGTTAGTAAAGATAAATTTGTGTTTACGCAGATGAATTAACCAGTTCTTGATACATCCTATCTAAATTTTTCTTCTAAAGAAAAGCAACTTCGAAATTAAAACGTAAGAAGGTTTCCAAATAATTTATTAGATCTTTATAAACACCAGCCATGACTTTGGCTTGCAAAACTGTCTCCACCATACGAAGTCCAACCTCGTTACACACTACATGCAATGATCCAAACTACATATACTACGTATACGTAAGATGTTGCTCATAAGAAATATAGTATGTTTGGAATAAATTCGATCAGTAAATCACTAAGACAAAGATGTTTTTTTCGATCTCCATAGGAGGCTTACATTGCGGTTGACATTAAGACGCCCTGTTACCATACTAATAGAGCAAAGCAAGTCAACAACCACGACATAATGGTTTAAACGTGAGTGTCGACTGTAAGTGATTCAGTACTCCTGTCTGGCAAGATTATCTTGCTATTATAGGAGTGATATTGCCAGCCATGACTGAGTCATTACACCGGTCCGTTTTATAAAGCTGTAATGTGATACAATTGGATATCTGACACCTATTGCGAGTCAGTGGTTAATAATGTGTTACCTACTTTATAATGTCCAACTGTATTTCTTTCATCTATATAGTTTTGTCACATAATTTCATAAAATAGACCAGTTGTTGTAGTTTACTAAGAAGGTTGTAGGAAGTTCTTCTTTTCTTTGAAAAAGAAAGCTTTCCATAACAAAGCTGTAAAAACTTTCGGTTTTGAAGATACACAGCTGTGCTAGAACCCAAGTGATGATCGAACACAATAAAGTTCCAGATAAAATGGCTTCATAAGCTGTTTTTTTGGAGACATGGTAATGCAACTACGTGTCCTCTGAGACAAACGTAAAAGCAATCCGGAGTATCCGCTAAGTTAGCGTTCGTTTGATTCACATAGCGCTCTATTGGATTTTTCAAATATACAAACAAACAGGGAACAGAATACCTGACATCATAAAATATTATGTCAATGAAAATGTGTTAGGTCTAAATCGGAATACATCACAAAGGAGTTTATGGTAAACTCTATTACATAACGAGCTGGCTTTCAGCTCTCTTCGCATGCGAATATTGCTACTGCCAATACAGCGTATTCAATATTAATTTCACCATCGTACAGATTGTAACCAGTGACGCTCATCACTCGTCAGATAAAACGCTGCTTCTCACGCCTTTCGCCTTGCTTGTGCTCTTGACATATTGAAAGGAATTCAGTGTAACGAATTTCTAACCGCCTAAACGCTGAACTAAAGTACCCTCAACTGCCTCCTAGAGCAACTTGTCTACTACTGTCAGATTTATTAAACATGTATTTTTGCGGACCAGTAAACATACTGCACGTATATCGGTATAAATTATAGCAACATTAGCCAGCGCGGCCAATGTGCCAACTCAATGGGACGACGCGCGCCGCGCAACGACTATGCAGGTGCGGAGTGGGCATTGGCAACCGGCTGACAGCCGTTGGCTGGTGAAGAGAAACGCAGGCCGTGGGTGCAACCCTCGTAAGAGATTGACTGTTTCCAGCGTCTTCTGGTGACCCCTTGTCTGCTATGGTCGCTCTGTCAGGCTGGCTCCGTCATATAAGTGATATTAAAGCAGATTAGCGGCAAGTTGGGACAGCCATGAGCTTTAAGAAGTGCGCCGCTCGCACGCCACTCTGACGCCATGCACTAACTAGGCAAAATAAAAAGATTTTGCCTAGTATATATTTATATATTATTAAAATTTGACTTCGAAATTTAGTATGTAGCAAAAGATGATTCTAATAACGATAACAACAACAAATACGTCTTATTGCGCTTGGATGCTGCGTCTGCTTGCCTTCTCTCAGTACTTAGTAGATGGTTCATTAAAAAACAGTTCCAGCAATATGAAAACATAGAGGTGGTTCTGATTAACGTAAACAGTTACAACCATCTATAAACTTCTATATAATATAATTGTATTAACTTAATACATACAGTAATCATGCAGATGCGCGCCGTGAAATAATTTTACCTAGCTAACTCTTGCATGGACATCACATCGTTTCAAAAAATTGTATATCCAATATTGACTTGGGTTCGCTTTTACGCCCGAAAGCGATTAGCTCAACATTGTGATGCTCTTAAAATCTCTTAACAGCTTGACAACACAGCCGGAAGCAAAGGAATTCGCCATTATCTCACACCTGTCAGATGCATCACCACGATGTTGAAATCGCAGTGCAAGACATTTGCAAGACAATAAATGAACATTAATAAAGCTCGAAAGGAGGTCACATGATTTGTAAGAACTGTCGAGTATTTTTGGATCTTTCTTTAACATACACAGCAGGACACCTGATGACTCACCAAGGCTTATCATAATTCTGTCGCTCTCCCATTCAAGTAGTGTCTCGGCATTGGCGTCTCTATGTCCTTAACTTTCTGTTGCTCATTACTAGAAATGCAGCATTAGGCATTTAAGAGCCATATAGTAAGATACTCAATTTTACAATGCTGTAGCATTATACTTGTATATGTTCCACCCACTGAATCACGAAGAATCACGACGCTGGACGCCAGCCTGGTAAGAGGTAGTAGAGTACATTGGTCACTACTGCACGCGGGGAAAAAGGAGACTGAAGACCGCGTGAGAGTGGCTAGCCTTCTCAAAGTGATCTCTGGCGAATAATTTGCGTACTTCTAGAGTTTTCGTCAGTTCCTGCTCTCTACTAATCTCCAAAGACAGACGAGGTAACATGAGGATATGAACTGGTGCTCCGCAGGTCTATCGCAAACAGTGGTGTCATACTATAGCATTCGGTGAACCGAATTTCTAAAGGTAGGTTGTCGAACGCGGGAACGCGGAATGAAGCTAGAAGTATTTGCTGATTAGTCAATAGCTGTCATGAAAATGGCGAGTAGTATTGGCGGGCCATACCGGATGATTGAATATATACTCGACGGAATTCACAGTAATGGACGTAACATTCATTATTTCCTCCTACCTTGTGTCAGATACGGCTTTCAAGCTGAATTCTTTGAGACTGCACCTGGATGAGGCCTATGTCAAATGATTTGTGAGTTCTTGACAAAATTAGAATTTTAAGCCTTATATAAGTTCTTTACACTCGAGCGTTGGATCAAAGAGTTTAGTGGAAGTGACATGTCCATATCGCGTGGATATTGTTTTCCTAACTTTACCGGCCGTTTTTATGGTCAATACCAATGAAATGTTTGTAATATTTTGTTCGATGTGACCTAAAGCATCTCTATACAACAAATCCGTTGTTGGCCGATTAGACAAAGGCTAGATTACGTCTTTCCGTTTTATTTATT
>MNPL01008698.1:8235-18372 GCA_002081605.1 Tropilaelaps mercedesae | reverse complement strand
TTCCAATGTACAAGCCATAATTATACGCATTTCGTTATCTTCCATATATATTACGTAGAAGGTACTAGTTTGTACGATAAAACCAAGCTAGCAAAAGGTATGTATAAGTGAAATTACAAAAATTGAAATCGCCGCTAATTTGTGGCTAATATGTGGCTACATAACTGCCTCTAGGATGGTACAGTATATGCAAAGTGAATTATAGAGTGTATTCCGTTTAACTTGTAAAAAATAGTCTAAATACGTTCGAAACAATACCCCCTTCAATGATTATCTCATATTCCTGTAAAATATCATCAAATTACTCGTCTGAAGCAAGTTTTGCTAGCTAGTTAATGTTTATCGGAAAAATTTACCAGGAAACAGACGCCATACGTAGTCACGTTGTAGTGACCACAACACTGCTTCCCGACACCTTTCTCTATCCAATAAGGCAAGGCTTTCAGACGAGAGTAAGATGACAGCTATTCAAGTTCAAGCTTGGTCTATTGACTGAACTGAAACTAAAAACGCTCAAGTTCCCTTGAATAAAACATATCAACCATGACAGTTAGAGGTGGCAATACTATTAGTGACGTCACTGACGATATTCAGGGTGCAATATTCCCCGGCGTATGGCGCATGAGGTGCGATTAGGTGCTGAGCTAAACATCGTTTCAAATCCCATCCACCTAAACCATGTATGCGTGTCGTTCCTCGTCAACCGGAGGGTGTAAATCTGACACGCAACTCGTCTACGTGGGGCGTGCTTGCGTCAGTTAGTTACGCCCCCTCCTTTCCTTCCAGAAGAGGATATCGAGGAAAGTGTCGATACCATGCCTTCTGTCAAGGCTGGCTAAGTGAGAACGCCGGCTTCCCGCTAGTCGTCGTAGCGCTATACTCCTACTGAATTTGTTGCCTCATAGTCGGGCAACGATTCCACTTCTTGAACAAGAGATCGGTGGGGGCATTCATCTGTTAGACGTAACGAAATATGAAAAATAGTCGATGGAGAAACGCTCCTTCTTCAGGTGGTCTGTTGGCTCAAACAGCATCCACAGTCGTCTATGTGTCGGGCACCCATGCAAATTCGTGTCAAGCCTTGCTTTCTTCCCGAATGTTCTGCTGTGTCTTATGAAGGGTCCTGCCAATGTTATGAAGTGAATCCCGGATTCAGTCACCTTCTTCTCAGTTACTCGATGCCATCTGTGGTTTTTCAGGTGTCTTGCATTCCCAATATCTTCGTTCGTAGTCTTCTTCAAATTGTTTTACTTTGTAATTTTAGCACACAAAGAGCAAACGTGTGTAGAATAAGTCAAGAATATCGTTTGTAGTATTAAACGAAGCATATTCAATATACAATACACTTTCATTTGTGTGTTCGTTATAGCTTGTTTGTTTACCTAAACGTGTTTGCCTTATTGAAGGAAGGGCTAAGAGAGTATCAGCGATAGTGCCTCATCGTAAAATTCCCCGGATGTTCTTTAATGTATAATTTGGTTTCCCTCACATCCTACAATCTATCATTACATCAACGGAGTCAAATTTTACTACATATTTTCACAAAGCGATTAGGATAAACGTGGATACAGCTCTCGTAAGCCTCTGGCGCCCAGTGGTAGAAGCAAAGAAAAAGATAGTAGCCACAAAGGAACTAAGTATACTAGTCGAGCCGAAATAACAGCTTACCACGTATTTGTCCTTTCATGGCAAGATGGGACACAACACATCTGTTGAGATCCAGCAGAGTGTATTACAGTCTTAGAGCAGATTTACTGTTATTATAAATCCGGCTACTGCATGTAACCGGATTACAACCGCGTTTCTGTGTATTTGCACGTTCTAAAGATGAATAGAATTTGGGTGAATAGGAACCCAGACTCCTTTATCATTATTAGCAAATATACGTGAGCCAGTCGGCTGCGGATTTTCCTAAGACACCGACGAAATGGTTCCGTCAAAGCGTCTATTATTTTCTTTCAAAAAGTACGCTTGCAGGAACATGGCGATGCTCGGGAGTTACAGAATACTGTCTCAAATCAGCGAGTAGAGTACTACATTGCCATGCACACATTGTTATGGGTCTTTAGAAGCGGAAAGATGATCTTTGGATGACAGAACCGAAAATAGCGTATCGGCACATTGGGAGTTGGGTATACTAAGCAAGTATTATCTTACTGTGACAAAAAATAGGATCGCCAGAAGTATAATGTGGGCGACGAAATGGCTCAGGACAAATGGTTTTTCCCAAGTCCAAGTACTCATTCAAACTGAGTCCTCATGTCCCGCAGTTTCAGCCTTCATGTGCATCGGCCGAACAATAGCAACTACCTTATGACAGTTTTTAAGAGAAGTGACTTTGTATCAGAGCTTTACAGTAGCGCTAACCCCTTTTTAAACGCTACTTCCTACTGGAAAATAGGACGCGTTCATTTAACAGCGTTTTGCCGCGCTTTCATTATTAAAGCTCTATTTAAATTTAGCTGACGTCGAATTGGCAAAAGTGCTTGGCACAATCTGTCGCCAGCTTATGTGATCATGCTTATGTTATTGGTTGCGTAATACTTATTGCAACACTCATCAGGCTTGCAAACGTTAAACTGTTCACTAACAGTTGCCTACTTCGAAAAACATAGAATTCAAAGTAAGTTCGTCACCGAAGTTGCTAGGCGAAACATTTTAGTTTTGATCAAACGCCTAAAAATGGCACGACTGGTAACTCTTCTTTTTATTATGATTATTATTATTCATAAAATAATATCTCTCGCTTTTAGCTTCAGAAGTCTTCAGATAAACTCCTCAGTAGAGTAGTCACTTTACGCTAGGACACTCTGTTGCATTATTTGAAACAGTCCAAGCTTATAAAACCTGTAAAAAACTGCACAAGTTGCTGCCTTTGAGTTAATGCTCTTTCTATACTGAGCATCGCCTTTCATCTTGCCGTACACAATGCATCCACATAGCCTATCTAGAAAGGCTCACGATACCGCCATCTCTTATGCCGCTTCGGGCGATCCGCCCACTTCCCAGCGAGAGCAATATATCTTAAAACCCATCGTACCAGTCGGCGCGCCTTAGCGTTTTCCCTAGTCGCCTCTACCGATTAAATGGAGCTTCAGGAGGACTAGTAATGCCTGCGATGTTTTTCGGACTACTTGAAGGCGCCACCTTGAAAACACTTGCCCCCGCGTAGCTTGGGCCTTCGTTAGGGGGTAAAATCCAGAGAACGAAATCTGAGCTATTTTGACGGCTCGTGACTGCAATGCTGAATGTGCCATGCGGTGAGCTTGGGGGTGTCTTGGAATCTTTTGCGCGGGCGGTGAGACAAATCCTGCAGCTCTCGAGGGTCCCCGAGCTCAAGATAGTAACGGTTATGCAACAAAGGCACATCGCGCTAAATTGTCACAATTTGCTGCCATCACATATGTCTAATCTCCATATAGTTATAAAGATCACGCACTCAGAAAGAATCTGTTAGTTCAAATTGCATGCCTTGTTTAAAAGGCTGGATAGATTTGTGTGCTTAATCATGGATTTCCAGATAAGGTTACGTTTAAGAAAGTCTGAAAGTTAGATACAGAACAGTGGAATTACCCTACACCTCTATCAGCTGTAAATAGTATTGCTCGGAGAACGACTCAGTTTGCGCTCCCCGAGTACAGGAATTATAAAGCGGATATGTCAATGTCTAACGTGGCATTCTATACTCGTAACCGTTATTATTATTTTATACTCTCCAGGGGTTTCTGCACAATGAAAGTAACGAGCATACTCTAAATGGCGAACATCGGTTTACCGATAATAAGGTTAATCTAAATAGTGTTAGATTAACACATAAGATCGTATGCAATTCTCTATCGTCCGACTACTACTCGGTAGTTATCTAACTACGACTTATTGAGAAAATGTTGGAAAAACGTACGTCTAGCGAAAAACAAATACTGTAGCGTCTTTAAAAGCTAGAGTTTTTATCATTGTGTCATCGCTCTATAGACGAATCAGACCAGGGGTAGGATGTAATCAACGCAGGAAGGCTTATAAATTTTTCAAATTTGGTCGATACGCAAATACACAATTATCGTATACTTGAATCAAAACAAACAATGTCGTATTTAACTAACAGTTGATTTAGTTTAATTAGCAGTCTTTCTAAAGAGATTAGACACAACACACATCTAGTGAATTCCAAGTCAGCTCAAAAATGTATTTGATACGCAACCCTCTAACGTTCGACTACTACTCGGGAGTTGTCCAAGTTCGAGTTATTAGGAAAGTGTTAAAAATCTAGTTTTTGAAGACTTTAGGGTATTTGTTTTTCTCTAGACGTACGTCTAGCCTATGTGATGTGATAATTCAATTAGAAACCGTACTAAGTCGAAGTTGCATTGTATTAAGCATAGCATTCTCTTAAATGTGCAAGTATACGTTTGTCTGCAGAATCTTACAAATTAAATCCGTAGGGAGTAAAATCAAGGGTTCAATTTAAACAAACTTCACCTAAATCTAGACTTGTCGTGTTTATCTATCCCCACAAAAAAGTATATATATATAAATATATACTTCGTTGAGGTACCCAAGCCCTGAACCGCACGGACAGGGTGTTGGATGATAAGTTGCACTTTTTTTCTTTAAGAACCTAAACCCTGTGAAGCTGCCGTTCCATGACTAACACTCAATTATCCATATGTCACTCACTGAGCTCGCATTCTGTTATGTTTCTCACTTTCGTTCATCTCCGAGTGAAAGCCGATGCAGACAGGCTCTACTATTTTTTCGTAGAGACATTCACACAAGTACCTCTTTTTCTGTTGATGATGTCTTCCCAACGAAGGATTGCAGTCGATGGCTATGCCCTTCGGCTGCAACGGCGCAAGCAGCGGAACCTAATGGACGCACTTCTCAGCCGTATACGGCGGAAATGCGGGTGTCTCTCACCCTACCCGCATCACATGAGAGGGCGTGGGCATTATTAGGGGTTCTGTGAGCGCAAGGATGACTTCTAAGCGCAAGGTGGGAAAAGCGGGTCGCCAAGAGCCCCAGCAAACCGAAACCCGAAATTGTAAAAGCGCCGGAGAATTGCGGGGGCGGTTAGGACCTCTGGGCGGGGAACAGAATGATGGATCGATTAAGTGCAACGCGGCCCGAAGCCCTCGATTCGTCGGTTTCTACTCTCTACCAAATATGCGACGAACTTTTCCCACGGCCGCTTCTTGGTCCGACTGTGTCCCATCGTCACGTTGTCTCTCCCAAACTGTACAATTAGAGGAACAAGAAAAGAGGAGAGTATCGGCTGGGGGGATGCAATCTGACTATTATCCACACATTGCTTTGACCCCCATTAGGCCGCAAAAACTCTCCTCATATATCAAATGACATTCAATCAAAGGTATATACGTGTAGCGACCTAATGTCGTACAGCCACTCATCAGCTTTGGGGAAAACATGAACACAGGTAAGGCACTATTTCGGGGAATTCTTGTCAGCGTGAAGCATGATATTAGAAATATACTCTTGTGGTATAAGAGCTTGACATTTTTTTAGGAGCCATGTAAACCATGTTAAAGTAAACAATAAACATACAACAAAACAGCAGGCTATTGCAGTCGCTTATTCATTTTTAAAATACAACCTCCTCTGTTGAATTGTGCTAACATTTGCTTCAAAGATTGCATAATTGCGTTCAATTTGTGATTAGTATGGAATAACGAGTACATTTAATTCATAAAGGATTAATAGGTATTAGAGTTTGATACACAAAATTTATTAGGCATACAAAGGGCTACCGAATACCATAAGCACAAGAGCTCTAGGCCTAAGATCCTCTGAAATCTTGCAAAACTACGCATTCTAGTAAATTATATAGACTAATAAATTATATAGACGGCTTCACGTAACCTCTTGCCTTGCAGAACCTTCTTTTTACTACCTCATTAGTCTCTAAGGCTTGGAATAATAACATTTAAGATTTTCAAATTCAGAAGGATTGTGCGGATAGTGCGCAAATTACTTCGGCGAACCCGGGTACCTAACACATCGACACACCATTTGCTTAAAGTGGTTCGAATGTAAGTTTGGCCGCCTATCTCCTATTCTAAAGATGGAAACGAAACCAATCGATGACGGGAGAAGATGTCGTAGGGATCTAGCTGTTGTGTAAAGAAAGCAACCGTACGCAATGGAAAACGACCAACATTTAGCGAAACACTCAATTAAGTCAACGTCAATTGTTTTCAATAATATCTGCTATTCTCTTTCGAACAAATGTTAAAGCGAGCTTAGTACAATGGGCTCTACGGGGCTCAAACAAAGTACTTTATCAATATAAACATTTAAGTGTTGTGTTTGCATTGACCTGATGCCTCGAGTTTATAGCTAACCAGAGCAGTCAGGCGGTAACTGAAGGAAAGCCTACGATCCCCCAGTTTTTAATACAAGCCTATTCTGGCCTCAATCGATTCTATTGGGCTTCATAGGACAAATTTACCACATGTCATAGCGCCTTAGAATTTATTGACGATGTTTACCTCAGCTGTTTGCACGAAAACTTGCGACCTAAAATTGTACACTTTTCCCAAGGCCAAGAAAAACCGACCGGCGTTGCAACAAGTTTGGCCGACACGAAATTCAATCTTTGGTTTTACTGGGTTGGTACTTTAGAGGTTCAGTAAGTTCTCGAATACACTTCGACCACATGAAGTATTGGGGTAATAAGCCTGCTGTGCACGATGGTAAGCAGTCTCGGGACTCCTGTGTACTAGCTTCTGATGCCAATGGCAAAGCTTTTCGACGTCGTGCTGAAGCCGCCCAAAGCTAGCAAAAACTTTACACTCATTCGGCTACCGTGATCGATTCTTAGCAATTGTGATGAACCATTTTCTTTGTGGCCTAATCAGCAGCTTACGAAGCGCCTGAAAAACTGAGTCTTTTTCACTAGAACACATATACAAAATAATTCGGTTTTCGAAATCAAAGCGAAATAATGATAAGCCCAGACGATGTGGACTACATTCAGTTCTTCATTGAGATGCCTTTTTACCTATTCGCTTTCGGCTATCATGATCCTCCTGTCCGCTAGTCTTTGCACGATCTCTTTCTCGGACAAGCGCTTGACAACGTTAGTAAATTTCACTCGAATTTTGTTTCAGCTTGCCACGCTTTGACGTTCTCAGAAAATATCACGACATCGCTAATTAGCTTCATTTTTTGTGTTCGGCCACACGCGACCAAAATTCTGAATGTTGATTTTCTTTTGGTGTTTGGGAGAAGCTAAAGAGCTTCACTGTAATGTTTCAGGTTGTCGTTTCCTCTTCGCTAAACAACATCTTAAAAGAGGTCCTTCAGGTTTTCCGCTTGTTCTCTTTCAAATGACATTCATTGTGCTCAGAAACTATCAAATTTAGTTACTTTCATCAGTGCTGAAACAATTCAGTTACACCACATGAGGGATATTTTCTATGAGAGTGCATACTTGCTTGAGTATTGATACTACCCCGATTAAATATTCATCGATGACGACAATATTGCTCGCAATGGTAATCAGATAACTAAATTCTCTTGATTATCTAATTTCATAGATGTCGTACACACATTGCTTTATGCATTGCTAATTATGGCAGTGATTATGTCGTGTGACTGCTGTGACCTAATGAAGTTCAAGTTTAAAATTAAATTAGTTATTATTATCGACATACCTCAACAGCGACACAGCTTTTTGGACGAATCCATTACAGGGAATATCTATAAGGTAGCAAACAACATGCTTCCCTCCACGAGAGAGCATAACTAATGCTTTAGGTTCGACAAATCTAGCAGTGAATCTAGCTAAGATTTCTCTCCCGCATTATGAATAAATCATGTTCAACCTGGTTTATTTTTAACCTTCTAAATGTGCACATATCCGCTGTATTACGTAACTGATGAGAAACAAAAAAACAGAACTAATGAGAGCACGTGTAAGAAATCCTCTAGCTCAGAGCTGTCCATTCAGCCGCTCATCCGATAATACCATATCACTTATACTGCAACAGTTTTACGATTGATAGCACATCGAATATATCTTCGCAAGGTCACTGGAGAGTTTATAAATCTTGAGGTCATTAGCATAGCACTAGGTGGGAGATTATCTTTGCGAGCAGATACAACAGAGGCAGAACAAAATGGGTGGAGGCAGATCCGCCTCCGAGAGTCCATGCTATTCTAAGTCCAACAGGAACTCAGCTCTAAATAAGTTTGTTACGTGGCATACAAAAAGCTTTTCAAAAAATTATTCAGGTCAGGGATTCCTATTGAGACCACACTACAGCTATCAGTGCTGAAACTCGACCTCCTCATGCGTATGAGCATCACGATGACATATATTGTGGTATATGCCGGTACTTGCTCGCCTTCTATGCGCTACAGAATATGAGTCTGAATGGCTCAGCTAAATGACGCAATCCGAAGTATTACTAAATACAGTAAATTCTAAAAATAGTAAATATTTGTAAACTTTAAAATGTGAATCCTTAACCTTGGCAATTATCAATTTAATTGAAACCTACAAGAATTTGATGCGTGATGAAAACCGAAGCGAAATAGCGATTACATGTGTAAGCGTATCCTCAAACAAAAGCAAGGACTCCTAACACAGGCAGCCAACGCTTTGAAAAATTGGTGTTCATTACTGGGGTGCTATTCAAAATGAATCAGTTTCCTAGGACCTTCAACTCCCTTACGAAAAACTTTCTTAGCTTTCCTCTTAGCTACGCCATGCTGTGAAAGCAGATATGAAACAAATCATATCTTTCACAACACGATTAAACATCTCAATCGGCCACGAACATGTCTCGAAAAATTTTATCCAATTTACAGCCTCAAGTGCTGTCTTAGTTGAATCATAATAATAACATGTTCAGTAATTCAAGCTACTCTCACGTGCATAGCCATCACCTATTAGCTTCATTAACACACAAAAAACAGCTCTACGACCGGATCACATAGGAGAGTCATTTCCTCATAATTTTTCAATTAGAAGTGTAATGATTGCCAGAGCTAAGTCCTAAACGGTCGCTTTATTTTAATAAACATAATTAGCTATTGGCGAAGAATTCTTGCATCGTAACTATTTTTAAGACCACCGCGACACTTCGAAACTTTATCACTAACGCTAAGCGATTTTTACCGTAATTGCTATCATTATTGGTTGAGCTGGGTGATGTCCCCAGCTAATCGCGTGAGTTCATTGAAAACACAATAGCGTACATATATTGCTCCCTTCGTCGTACGGTCTGTTAACTGTGCTTTTATTTCAATAGACCATGAGATGACTCAGATTCCCATAAGCATCAACGGGAACATATCCATCATAAATGCGGTTGAATAGTTCAGTGTATTGTATTACCCTTCCAATTCCACAGCTTCGAAGTTCGATTCCGTTTGAATAAAATAAGATTTTAGTTTCTCGCTTACAGGTTTAAGCATTCCGGCTCTAACGACGCTTCTACCGCTGCGGAAAACTCAGCATCGATCGTAATCACACCTCAATGATTGGTACAACGTCGTTGTTTTTTAGTAGGCAACGGGTCGTCAAAGCAGCCATTTCTGTAGAACCACTCTACGGACCCTCCCTGTTGCCTTAGCTTAAAGCAACAAATCGTTCCCATTGCGCTATAATCACCAAATGGCGGTGAAACATTGTTTAATTTTGATGCCCGGAGTACAAATACTTAGAAGGAAAAAGGTGACTGTTTCAGAACGGCGGATGATGACAAGTGAGGTTGGCGCTCTGACTGAGATTCAGGTGAGGAAACTTCTTGGGGTGTTTCCGGATCGACGGAAAGGTACGGAGGTCAGAAAGGATACATTTGAAGACGGATTCGTGATAATTGAAGGTGCACTGGAAGTTCAAACTTTTTGCTCTATACGAATTTGTATTTTTAAGGCTGACTATATAGTAAGTTATTCCGGCGCGCACAGGTCACAGGAACAATTAACGACATGTTGAAATAGTTGCGAACCGCGCTCACAATTTGAGCTGCCGCAATATCTGCACTCCTAAGGTTATAGCGTACGTCGTCGTTGCGAAAACCAATCCGTGGTTTGTCCTTCTGAATACATCAATTCGAATCTCGCTTCTTTGATATTTTCCGTCGTTTAATAATTTTTGTAGAAATTAATACT
>MNPL01008697.1:4047-20237 GCA_002081605.1 Tropilaelaps mercedesae | reverse complement strand
TATTAATATTGTTATAATATAATAATAATAATATAATAATATTAATATTATTATAATATAATAATAATAATAATAATAACAACAGTGGTTATATTATTATTAAAAATTACACTCAATTTAATAACACCGGGTTGCTGTCGACCACCATTAAGAAAGTTTTCGTATTGTATTGCATTTATTTTTGATAATAATAATACCTGACTGACTATAACTGGTGTCATATATATATATATATATATATATATATATATATATGCTATAGAGTAAACTAACTAAAAATGAGCTACTTACACAGCACAATTTACTTCCTTTCACATGTATAAATAAGAAGAAAATATACATATATCACTGTAATTCTATGAGTATAGAATACAGATGCAGTACGATCTAATCAATACTATAAAGATGTCTACATGAAGCCTATTAAGCCAATAGACTAACAAAATTTACGAGATCAGCCGGATCATGTTTATATTCGTGCACAAATTGAAATATAAGTAAATATTCATCCTTGTTTTTTGTAAAATATGTCAACGTACGAAAACCAGTCACTAAGAATAGTCCATGAGTGGTAGGAATTCCCATTTTTGGAAACCCATTTTCGGATTTTTGTGTCTTGCCATACGCTCGTGTTATACTTGACTGATAAGACCTCAACATGAGGTGCAAATATGTCCATGGCGGCCCTTTTCAAGGTACAGATTTTATTTAGCCGAAGACCTGCTAGTGTGTCAAATTGCTAATGTGTTCTCACAGTGTAACGTAAAAGCTTTCCATTTTCCTATACAGTCGGATTTTCTTTTTATACGAATTTACCCTCACGGCAGTTGGCGATCCGAAATATAGCAGATATATGGCCGACCTAATCCGAGTGACTTGTACGGATAGCGTAAGGAAGAAGTTTCTCTTGAAATGGAATCATCTACGGAACGCAGCCGGCGTTGTTCCCATTGAAATTAATTGATAGACGAAGTCTTCGCAGCACCCTCAATAGCAATTTAGCTCGCCAGCCCAGATCTAGCAGTCCAAAAGTTGCGTGGTGATTTTTTCGAAGGGCTAGGAATGGTAGCAATTTAAAGGAAACGTGTCATCCGATGAGGACTTGCAGCGCCTCAAATTTGACAACCTCTAATTGTCGAGCCTCCGGTTAGAGTATGCTTGGTTTTGATTGTCCTGATTTGTACGTCCTAGCGTCTAATTAGCGCTTACTCATTCTTTGCCGTGAGAAATTTGGAATACAGCATCCGCCGAGGTCAGACATCTGTCACAGGTTTGACAAACGCTGCCAGTTTTGGCACAGCCTAACTAGGAGAAGTTTCCACTGCACATCCACCAATTCTCCCACTTTGTGCTTGGTAAACTCTGCTGGAAACGTCGATCCAACGCATTTTTCAGCTTGAAAAGGAAAAAAGAAGAACTCGGATCTAATACACATGAAACACGTAATTTTCTACGAAAATGACAAAATCAATTACTTCTTAAAATTTTGCTGAAATTTTCTTTTCGGCATTGCGCCTTTATCTTACAATAACACTTCTAGGCTTGATTACAGTGGTGCCGTCACATGATGCTCTGGTTAGATTTTTTTGGCTTAGAGAAAAGCAGAACATGTTTTTAGGTATATCCATTTGATATCGGGAAACTTGAGCCACGTATTAGAAAGAAAAGAGGTCTGCTTGTGGTGTATGGCTCCCATATATTGGCGGTAGTGGCTGTGAGTTCACCGCAACAGTTTCCGCTGCGACGTTGGCGCACGCCGGGGAACAGGCTTGGCTGGTGGTTGATGCAGATTTTATTAAGATGGATAGCGTCATACGATAGACAGAGAAGTTTGTTGTTGTTCGTTAGGGAACAATTATTCGGCGATCAGGTGAAAATAATCACAAGCGATTGCGCAACGTGTAGGGACGATGTACATGAGCCTAGAGAGGGGTGTGGATAAGGTTACATGGAGAGAAAGCAAATGAAGCTTTTGGTACCTAATCGTAACGGTAATAAAATAAGAAGTGTCTCCTAGAAGTCTCTGAAAAGGTCTGTCCATAAACCTGTCATTTAGAGCGTTAATGCATCGTGATAGAAACATAAATAGGCCGTTTACTGAGAAAAGTACAGCTAACGCCCAACGTTCGAACAGATCAGCCTTCGAGCATTTCAACTTTCGAATCATTTCCTTAAGATAGTTATTCCTCAAATCTGGAACAAAAACCACCCATATCTTAGCCTAAATAAAATGTTTGAGGGGTTGAGGTGTTTAAAGGTTAAGGGTTGCAGTATTCACATGAAAGGTTGACAAATAAAAAAGCATAAGAACTGATAAATGTTATTTTGTCTTGCCTTTCGGTCCTGTCCTGGAATTGACGAATCTACCCAATTGGTGAACGTACACGGGCTATATTACATGATTCGTGCGAAGATATCAGGCTTGGCTTTTGCGGTTTTCTAAGAGGCAAGCGAAATCTTCTTGAAGCGTTTCGACTTTAAGGTACAAGCCATAAATTGAAACAGTGAAATGAAAACTTAAAGCCTAAATGTAATAGTCCTCTCCAAGACTTCATTCATCTGGTTTTTGTCCCATATAATCACGCTGTTCCATATTTAGTCGAACTTTGACTGACATCGAAATGAGTGCTTCAGCACTTCGATAATGCACTTATAGAGCGCCGTCTAGCACGCTCACCTTCAACTCACGCCCGGTAATCTGTAAATCCCTCGCGATTGAACCTTCCTATGGCGTTCTGCGGATGATTCGTTACCCAAGCGCTTTCGATTCTCAGCATTCCTGCCCATAGCGTGATGCCAATCAAGCGAATTGAGGGCAACAACTGGATGCCTAAACCGGCCGAGCCTCCAGTCGAGCGAAGCGCCGCCTTGTCCTGCTGCCTTCGAAAATTGACACGCCACCCTTGGCCCGAGACTCCCCAGGAGGGGAGTCTCCCACAGGGTGGACCAGCCAGGAGGTTCATCCCGACCTCCCTGCTTCTCGTACCAGGGCAAAGGAGCCTGCCGCTACCACTTGCTGTGGTCACGCACACGACCTAACCACGGGCGCCCAGACATGGCGCGGCTCAAACCGGGTATTCCCCACTGGCAGAACAACCCTTCACTAAACTCTGCGACGGTCGTAGCTGCATCTCTGTTCAACACAACGACAAATTCATTAAATCCGGCCATAAGGCCGAGTCTATGAGCCGTCAGGGGTGCTAAAGAAAGAAGCAATTGATATACGTTGCCTTTTTTCTTTTACCGCGAAAGCATTTTTTTCATAAACAGTCGCGTGTGATATAATACAACTGGTATAACAACGTTAGCACAATGGTCTCCCTTGAATCGTAAGCTGCTTTGCATGGGCAGATCCACATAACCCTAACAGGTCGCTCTTTATTAAAAAGCCTATGGATATAACTATTGGATCTCCAACAACTTAGTCATTTCACACATTGATATATTCATTAAGGGTACTCGACAAGAAATCCCAATATCAGCGATCGGGTACGAGAAAGAACAATTCCGCCATGTCCATCGAAACATTGCTAGACATACGCTTAGCACCATTACATACCCGCGGCAAAATGAAGACAGCAACAAACGTCGCTAGTCGAACAGGGGCAATTGCGCTCTCGGTCATCGTGCTTTTTTTTGTCGCGAATCGATGATGCTCGAGTGCACGAAACAGCACTACTTCGCAAGGCAGGGATCAAATTAATCATCCATTTGTGTTGCATTATTAATCCGCCTTCGACCCCTTGGCTCGCTCCTTGTTCTCCAAAGGGTTTGCGTCGTCAGCGACGCCATATTGAAAAATGCAAAGTTGCAAACTCAACAAAGGTCAAAGGCTCTAGCGTTTGATTGGCTACTCTAGATCCGTTTTGTTTACCTACGCGCTTCCCGATAACCCGCCTCGTCGAGATGCGGAAGTCCCTACGCAAACGGGCAGTAATAGAGTGTTGAGAAAGGTACCCAATAGTACCGTCGTTGTGACAGCGTGAACAGGAGGTTGGCTCTTCGGTACAAAGATTCTCGAGCGTTAACCAAGGCCGAATACTTCCTTGAAATGGACGCCCGGTGTAATTATGTTTGATGAGCCTGGCTATAAACACCACACTCATTTATCGCAGCAATCTCGCCTTGGTCCTTAATATATACTCGGTCAAGAACTTTTTCTGAGGTCCCGTCCAAGAAGGTCGATATCGATCCCAACCATTCGAATGGAATCCCCGCTAAAGGATTAGACTCAGAATGCTCTGATAAACGTATTAAGAAACTATATAGATGTAACTGTGAACATCGAGTCAGTGATAGGTTCGAAAACCGTTTTGCTCTATGTGAATAAACATCAGTTTTGCATACACGTTCATTTACTTTTTTGGATGCTCCACATTGTTAGGGCATTAAAACAAAAGCCTTTATCATAACATAAAGAATTTACTGAGCGTAGCATACATTATTCACACACGGAAACATACTCTCACGAACAAAACTCAATTGTCAGTTTAGGCACGGCATAACATATTGTTCCAAGGGAGTTCAGCAGCAAAGCGACTTTTCCACTACCTAGATATCGACTCAGTATCATGTGGCCATTGTCAAAATGTTTGTTCACGTCGAACAACCCCGTACTTCGCCTTGTCTGGTCTCTCGTTTATGACCTCAACGCTAAACTCGGGTCATACGGAAATGCGGTCCACAACATCATATAACAACATAGCATCCATGCACACTCTATCGTTGTGGCATTTGTGTCGAATCCGCCTTACGAATGTAGAGTAGCAAAAAGACTGCATATCTAGCAACGCGTACATACATGAATAAATGAATCCGAAAGAGTGGACAGAAATTGGTTCAGCCTATTGGCGTAGGCGACCACTAAGGACAACAATAGGCTGGTAATGGAGATGTTAGCCGATGTTTTGTCTACAAAGGCCAAAAATTTTCTTGGTGGTGAAATCCAACGGTAGAGTTACGAGTTAAAGTCTACATCGCATTCGATGTGCACAATTGTTACGGGTAGATAAGCATAGCCAGCTGAACCAGCCGCTGTCTCGGGGAGGAGGGTTTACGTTCGTATCGTTGAATCGATTCGCAGCGTCGTCTCGCTTAGGGTCGGTAAATGTCATGGTTATCTGAAGATATATATATATATATATTCAATCCAGGTATCCGTCTTATTATCAAACAATGGCCTCGCGCGAAACAACTAAATCGCGCAACAAGCATACAGTACGAATTTTATGTATCGATTAGGTTTTCTATGATTCGATGGGGAAACGCCGCTTTTGAAAGAGCACTTTGACCGGCTGTTTCCGGGCGCATAATATCATTGCATACTTCCTCTCACGCGTCAGGACCGCAAACATTCGAAAGTTTATACAGTGTGCACATACCGGGGCAGAGCTTGAAGCGGCGACAACGTACTTCGTAAAGCGGTTGACCACTTGACAGTATCAACGAGGCCTTGGGAGCGAGAGGTAAAGTCCACGCCCCGCAGAGTGGTGAGGACACTATAACGATAGAGTCAGTTCCGGTACAGAGCTCCATTAGTTGTCGACAATATGACACTCACTTCCGCAGCTTACCCAAACTCTACAGCCGACTCAGCGGCCTGTTCCTGGCTCTCAACCGAAGCTGACCTCTGGCTTGGCGCTATTTTGACGCCTTCGAAAATCAACAATATTCAGACATCAGAATGATGATTGGTATGCAATGCATTCTCGTTTAAGTATCGATATACCGCTTATATACGGTAGTAAATACACTAAGCTGTGTCATGCCAATATGATACATGCTTCAAAGAGATTACCGAGAAGATAATCTACTCCTAAAAATCTACAAAGGCTACAGACTCCTTTTTGTAGGGCGGGGCAAACGATGGACGGGGCTAACGCGAGGATCAAGGTTTTACCCAGCATGCACGCTATCGCTAAGCGTGTACCCCCAAAAGTCGAGACATAGAATCTGTTACTATAGATTGCAAAAGTAGATGACTTGGTGGACGGTGATGTTGACGCCGTGGTCCATAGCATTTTAGGATATTGCCTGCTGTTACTAAGCCGGTTTTATTGAGCACCGAGAATATGAATGCGGGAAGAAAAGCAAGCGCCGGAGACAAGCTGTAAACCTTTTCACATTCTCATAGTGTCGAAGGATATTATTATCCTAATTGAGATCTGGGTTGAAAGGGCAGGAAAGAGAAGCTAAGAGAGGAGGAAGAGCATCATGGCTTTCTAATGAGAAAACCAGCCAGCTTTACGAATATGTGTTGTTGTGTCCAATATATATCCAACTAGCGTTTAAACTAGCGTTATAGTGAGGACAAAGAGATTCTGTGCGTTCGTAAAAGCTACACTATTCAACTAAACAAAGGGAACCGTAAAGAGCTCACGTTTCGTATACGATAAGCTTAGTAATTTAGATGGGCGCAAATGCGTCTTATGCAATGTTATAGGGTGGTGCTGGTGGCTCACGGTTACCAAATATTATATTCCAAATCGTCTGATTCTGTTTTTAGACCCGGAAAGGTGCATAAGATCTTCTACACGGCGTGTACGCGAAAAACCGTAGACAATATTTGAATAGCTTGTTTGCATGCTTTGGGTCATTATCTGAGCGGTTCCAAGATTTTCGTATTATTTTGTTCCTTATCTGAAAACCCGTAAGGAACTGCCTTGTCGATATAGCGTTACAAATCGATAAGCCGTTTTATAATGTTCGGACCATGTTTGTAGAAAATGCCTTGTGATCGTGGGCTACACGATGCAGATTATTACATATTGGAAAATTGACGGTACTAAGAGTTTTTGTACCTTGTTAATCAAACAGCCGGGCAGTCCCCAAAATTGTGAAGTTTTAATTTTACCTAAGACAAAAGCAAAACGACTCGTCGTCCAACGACGCTTACCTGCAGCGAAATGGCGAACGAAAAGTACTGCCCGAGTAAGATTGCGGAGAACCCCTTTTTCAGCAAGCACGTAAAACCTGCTATTAAAATAACCTTTTTCATTACCATTAGTATTCGTGTCCTGCCATGATGACACACAGACGGAAATGGTCGACGCACGATTGCCTGCGTTAGTTCTGCCTTTAGCTTGATTAATTTTTGCCGCTTAAAAAGATTCTTTATCCTGGGGTAAATTCCGACCCATACAAACGCATGAAGTCCATGCTACTGGTGATTCCTAATGACTTCACACATTTGTCTTTCTTCGTACAGCTCTCGCTTATTTAGAAGGGTTCGATTTTAAAATATTAGCATACCCGATCTAGCCTTCCCTCGATTCTAAACATAAATACGTTTTCCCTAAATGTTCGTATATTTTCCACCATTTTGCCCCTTATTTTCCAAGTTACTGTTAGCGATGTGAAGGAAGCTCGAGCCCGGACTGTTACTGTTCTAGGGCAGGCTTCTGAGACTTTGTGGGGACTTGGTTCCCGGTAACGCCAGCAGCATCGGAGCTTTTACCATTCGTCTCTGGGCATTGTTCCTGAAGTAAAACCGGAAGTGACGCAGGAAACGCGCGGCCACGCCTTCAACAACGACGGCCTGGGCTCTGGAGGCCGCCGCAAAAGCTGCGCCTCTCTTCTCTTCGCTATAGAGGTCGCTGCGAAGGAAGCGCCTCTTTGCACCCTCCTTTCCTCCCTGCTTATCCCCCGAGTTCTGACTAGGGCTGCCAAGAATGAAGATGGCAGAACAATGCATAGGAGTATCGGCTTCGGCTCATAAAACAACGGCAAACAAACAGCCCACAACTAAGGCCGTCACTCCATGCTCAAGTTGGCTTTGGACAGCCTTCACTGTCCTTTGGTCGGAGACTCGAGAAACCGTGCTAGGCATTATACGCCATCTAGTGCTGGTCCGAGATGACTTTTTTGCCGGCAAATATACATACTTATATACACTCATAAAAGCTTACAGACGGATGAAATCAGTTTTCACTTGTCTGTGAGGGATACAGCGTGAGATGGCAAGCCCCACTTTTCCGCTCACGGTGGCCTCTCTGGCTATCTCTGGCAATGTGCCCAACCCCGGCAACAACAGCCGGAGCAGACATTAAAGGCGATCGTAATGACTTACTTCTCTGCAAAGAGTGCCCACGGGGCAAACTGTGGACAACTGAAGGGAATTATAAGGGACCGGATGCATTGTTTTGTTTCGATGAAAACATTAGGCGGCGGTCGAATCGGCATCCAGCGCTATCTAGAACGGCTGACTCGTGTTGGCTGCGCAGATGGAGCCACCCAACTCCGAGACGACGCAGCCTCAGGCACAGAACGTGTGTTTGTGCCATGGGCGCGTATGTGTCTATATGTGTGTCTGTATCGTCTCTAAGAGGATGTATGCACGAACCAAGGCAGAAAAAGTCAGACTGGATGCCGCCATTTTTTAAACGGCCTGGCTTGTAATGGTTGCCAGGATCTATTCTTCGATAGACAGAACCAGCTGATATAGTTAGCAGCCCAGCGAAGCCTCTGCGTTTGAGCAATAGTGTAAAGCGGAAGCGCAAGAACGAGAACGGCACCGAAATAAAACTCATTGAAATTTCAGGTTTTCACCACCAGCAGAGCCCTTCAGGTGGAAGTTTTTATAATATTTTTAGCTACCGCTACAAGATAGTAGTCAAAGTAATTGTTGCTTGAAGGGGAACTTTGCTATATATATATATATATATATATATATATATATATATACATCCTCTCCACACAGCGAGATAGACCTTATATCGGAAGGCTACCGTGAGGTTGCGTTCTTCCATTGAGTATGGTAAACGGTGGTTGTTGCCAAAGTATATTCTAAAATAAATGTTACACAATTTTGAAATCATCATAATTTGTTTAATTAATCTATGTTATCATCATACAAACACGAAACACTAATTTTTTAATAATAAATATCTGTACAAATGTAAATCTCACCATCGGTGTCATAACAGCGCACGCATATCTCGTACCCCACCTCTCTCCATGTATATATATATATAATTGCCAAATCGCATATATTGAAGCTGCATTCGGTAGTTCTTGGTTGAAGCTCTTCCTTGTGCGACCCTGACCTGGCGAGTGTTGGCAGTGCGGGATATCTACGGAGTCGTTTATTGGCCTCTGGCCGTCCACTCCCGTGAGACAATCGAGAAATTCCGACGGAATCATGTGGCAAAGCCACCTCGCCGAGTTCCTGTTGTGCTTCCTCCTCTGTGAGTGCACAAGGCCGGTGCGAAATTGCGTCGGCACTCGCCACTCGGCGCTCATTCGATTCTCCCGCGGGGATTGTAAGAATTGCAGGGTCATCTCGATGGAGAATCCTGGAAGCAGGACCTGGCAAAGGGGCCGAGAGAAACGACGAAGTAGGAGAGCATGTGAGAAAGGCTTATTACGTGAGATCCGCCCTGATCTTTACGCTGTGCAACGCCACTAAAATTGCACTGGGGTCGTCTTTCAAATCGGTTTCCGGCAGAGTGTAAGGCAATATGATGCCCTCAGAGTCTTACAATAGGCATACTTCCAATAAGGACCGAGCGTTATACACACATCTGACAAAACTTCGGAAGTGTAAGCATTGAGGATTAGCGATACTAGTACTTATTTATTTTTCAACGTTTCACTTATTTTCAATATTTCAGCAGTAGGTTTATAAACAGGGGTTACCCTATCACACATAACATGGAAAACTGAACTTAATTATAAATAATTTCGATGCACGACGTACGTAGTCTTAGCATTCACAAAGGCCTAAAGAGCATGCGTGGAGGTACACTTCTCGAATGCAAAGTAACTTCTGCTTTTCGACTCGCTATGTTTACCACCTACAAAAGGTATAATGAGTTCAAAGGAACCTCCTGCTTCTTGTGCCGCCATGCTTCGGGAATTGAAGTTCCTTTCTGAATAAAAACAGGTCTTGTCCGCAGCCTCCGTTTGTAGGACATTAAAAGAATATGACCCCACCGTTTTCCTGACACCGCTTCGAGCACACGTGGGGGTGCACTGGTTGTCCACGCAGAGCTCTACGATGAACATGCTTGTTCCCTCGTGTTCTCCAGCCTTTTGCAGTCCGCCAGCGAAGTGAAGGCGAAGACTCGACAGCAGGTCTAAGTGGGAGCTAATGAATAAAACTGTCGCATGCATCGACTGGCCGTGACAGTTCTCTCTCTCCGCTCTTCTCTCTTTCTCGGTGTCTTTCCCTGAGTGGTTTTGGTTTCCGGTCGGATGCAGCCTGGCGCGGTGAAGTCGGACGCCGAGACGCGTGTTCAAATGACCGCGTCACGTGCTAGATAGAAGAGGACTGCAGTTGCTCGAGCTACCGAGCCCCGTTGTTGTCTGCGACGGACACGCGACAAATCGAGGCGGAACGCCACTGTGAACAGTCAACAGCAGCCGACCAAGCAGTAACGTACGCAGATAGACCGCAGGACTCTCCGTCAAGGGTAGAAGAAGGCATGGGCAAGCCGCAGGCGTTGTGAAGTGTCCCCAGGGCGTCACTTTAAACGTTCACGACGGATAGGAGATGTGGTTACAATAATCAGATGGGCTGAATCACAGGCGCCAACTCTACTTTTTCATTTTACGCACCAAATGCGAGTCTGGAAAAAATGCTCGACAAGGGAAACCCGTGTGGCACAGCAAGGAGAAGTCAGGCAGATAGTCATAACGCATCGTATTTTTCTCAGACAGATTGGTATCTGCACGGTAGGCGATCAGGACCCGACTACGGAGACTCTAAAACTAGTTTGATGATAAAATGTCAAAAATCGAGACGATGCTTAGCTAGCAAGCTACTATCGTATCCACAAAGCTCGCGTACAATTCATTCTTCTCACTGTTATTATTTATTGCCTATTGCAAGCAGTGCCGTGGTGCCACTTAGATACGTATCCCGCCCATATGCCGTTAGTCAAAAGATGGAAAACGCGGATGCCCTTCAGGGCACATGCTATCCAAACCCACCAAATTATGCAAAACTTATTTTACTATTCACTTCCATATTACTCTCGTTTCTTATTTAGACTCATATGTATTTATACAAATGTATTTATATTTCGTATGTCCCACTTTGTCCAAAACTGTCCAAAACGGCTTGGCTCCACAAAAAGCTAAACGTCATCTGTCCGTTTCACACTTCCAGTTTAGACGGCGAATTTCTGGCCACTCGGCTTCTGACCACTCAAGGCGCTCATATTTTCACGCATCTTATACACCAGACATGTCCTGTACAAATACGAAACTGACGCTTGTGTTTGCATGTGTGGCATGTCCTATTTTGTGTCCCCGATGTTCCAACTGCATCCCCTTCAACCGATGAATGACCAGGCAGGTGTGTCACGAACTAGTAGCTTGCCATCGTCGAGGCACGATGATACAAGATACACGATGGTCAGATGATACAAGTTACTGTAATTATAGTCGGCTGAATGAGGACAGAGTATTAAGTACGATTCTCTTTCTTCCCACAATAAATCAGTCAATCGGAAGGGAACATGTCCTGCGAGCAGTTAACATGACCCGTGGCTTTCGATACGGATATCCGTTTCACATATCATGGGGAGGTATGATAGCAATTTCGCTACAATGCGCAATGATATTATGCGGTAAGGCATTTTAGGCCAAAGAATGGTATAATCTGGGCGGTTATCCCTTCGGTCACTGTCTTTGCGGAACGAACGTATCAAGAACGTCCACAAATTAGACGTACTCAAAACAGGTCGCTATCTGTGTACGGTTCAGAAAATCTTTTAGACATAGCTGTGTCGTAGCATCTCGTTTGCCGCCGGGTCAGAAGGCCGATTTCGTTCGCCTGTCGGTAACATCTATGACAATCCACACCGGCTGCTTCTGCAGTCGTCGCCCTGTCCTGAATATCTGCTCGTGACTCGGCCGGCGCACATTCCTGACCGGTGAGTTCCTGGCAGCCTTGAAGAGATCGGGCAAGGCTCGCCGTCATCACGACCGGGACGAGCGAACATCCCTAGCATTGCCCGCACTAGGCAGCACGCGCGTCCCGCGCCCGATGTCCAGCGGTGCGTATACACGGCTCCCTGCGGGAATCTCTTCATTTTGTCAAGAGCCGCCTGTCCTCGCCATCGTTGTCATCACCGGCCAGGGTCGAAGGCGAATGACTGGTCAGATGTGCCTACCTAGCCGTGTTATTCCTATGGGTCTTTTACCGGCTTCAACTTTGGGGCGGTGAGGTGGGTTTTAGAGGGGACCAACGGCGGGTAGCAAGCACTCTTGTTATAAGCAAGACAAGAATGGAGGCGCGCGCGTACAGGAATTATAGCCACGGACAGAGCAAGTAAGAGGGGAGTGGAGAGAAAGTACCTGCGGGTATGTGGGGTAGCTGGAGGGGGCTAGCTCGACACACCTCCGGATGCTTCCCCGGGAGTGGATGGACACGGTTGGAACGAACCTTCTCTATATGACTTGACCAAAGGATGACTTGGCCAGCTACACACGACCACGGAGAGACCACGGAAGTAAGGGCTATAAGCTAAGAATTCAAGCAAGGCACATACATGGTCATTGGAAGATATGCATATCTTGCCTCCGATATCATCGTATGTTGACAAAAGGGAGGAGATTTTTGGACACTCGGATCGCCGGTTTCGCAGCAGCCCGAGCGGCGCGCACAGTACTCGAGAAGTCGAAATTATCCGTAATTAATAATTCTCCCCGTACAGGCCGCTGCGTCTCGGCGGCTGTTCAAAAATTAGTTATGCCATGATTCTCTACATCTGACAACTGTACGCATTGACGGATTGCAGGTCATCATTTTGGTTCAGCGGTTTACATTTCTTCAAAGGCGGGTCGCTTGCAGTGAGGTAATTCACGGGGGTTCTCCGCGGACCTGTACTTAACAGCGGCATAAGCCCTGCGTAAGCAGTCGGCAGAGAAAGCAAAGCCTGGGCTAAAGTAAATTAACCTCTCGCTTGGCCCTTTCTTGTTCTCCCAATGGGAATTAAACACGCAGTGATTAGAGGGAGAAACGCAGCGATCTTTTCAGTTCGCTGCAAAGTGGGGAAGTAGCGGAATGACATTGAGCATAATACGAAGACAATATCGTACGACGTATCTGTACTGATGGTACCACGGCAACCGCCCCGATAGAGTGAACTGTATCACTGCTCCGTTTCGCTGTCACAGTGGCTCGAGCAGAATTTTCACGTTGCGTTGTATTCGTTACTGTATAATCGTACGACAGGAACTCAATCGTGTGTGCCACATGAGCGGCTTGATAATCTGATGTTGCATCCGGTCCGTGCCTGATCACCAATTATTTGTTGAATCTGCAGTGGAATAAAATTCCCTTAGCGAACCGGTCAAAGGAATTGGACGAGATGTTCTTTCAAAGGCAGCTTGCAAAAAATTTCAGCGAGACCAGCCACAAATTTGGTCATGATTCATGATGTTGCAGCGCAAATACTACTAGCTGTGAGCGCGTCGCGCAGAATTATTGGAATGTGTCTTCAAATTTGAGTTAACTCGCCGAAAATTAAGAACTTGTGGAAGTGATCTGTTCATGTGCGATGAAAAGGTAGGAGAAAATGTATGGTGCAGAAAATACGTCGAAGTATTACACTGGATTGAAAAACTAATCTTAGAAATATGATGCCCTCTTTACATAATAGCGTATATGATCTGTGACGGATCGGCTATTATTGTACCACGTGAGCATTTCATGGTTAAATGTAGTACGGAAAATAGCTTCCGTTGGTACATACAATGTTCAATAGTTCAATACCCCAAGTTGCAATGTAACCTTCATTTTGCTTGCAATAAACATGCATTTGTATCATATCATTAACTCCTAATCCTTATTTCCTTCAAAAATGTCTTTTCTGTAACAACCGAATACCAGATAAGAAAAGCGTTCTTTAAAGTACATGCTTATTACAACGCTCTTTTCGAAAGGCAACTTTACTTGCCTGAAGCCCATATACATGCATACCAGTTTATATTCGCTAATTGGATGATATTCATAAATCTGCGCGAGCCATTTTTCGCAGTTTAATGAATAGGCTGCAATTAATATCTAAGAAAAAACTAGATCACGGCCTAAAGCTGGACAGCCTTATCGAAGATGCTTCCATACTGAATAATTGCGCTTCGTTTCTGAATGACTTTAATACAACCTTAGATAGCTTTCGTGGTCGGAACTTGTATGAATGGCCTGACGGTGAGGGTCCTTGAGTGATTCTACAAGACAAGGCACGTCCTCGAGATATTCTCCTGGGCCGGTTTGGCGGACACGAACCTCTCGCCACCTTCGATGACTGTGACCAGTTGTGGACTATGTGAAAAGATATCCTTAGCTTCTCGGCCCGTTCGCTCGGGCGTCCCATAGAGACGGACACGCACGGCCACTTCAGGCTCTGAGTGCCGTAATCACAAGTGACGGGAAGCAGCGCATGATCAGATCGAGATAGGCCGCTTGGCGCGGTGCTCATTAAACGGGTGGTCGCGGCGGAATATAGAGGTATACAAGAAAACATTTTCAAATTCAGCGGTTCAACGTACTTCTAGCATGCGCTCAGTCTGTCAATTGGAGAGTGTTAGGAAAAACTCAAAGGCGCAAGCTAACCTTCGTTGGAGTAAATCGAAGCAGAGGAATATCAAAAGTTTCGGTCGTTATCGCATTCGAGTGTTAAGGGACGCAAAAACGTATGGAGTTGCTTCAATTATGTGCTCTCATTTTTAATGAGCTGTTTTAGGCGGTCCTTAATCTTAAAAATATATCGTATGTAGTGTAATAACTGTTATCTTAATTTTGCTTTTTTTTTGGACATATGAGCTCATTGCAACAATAGGCTCACGCACAATTATTGCTCTTCATAATATCCATTCATCCTACCAGCTTGACCGTTCTCTCCAATCACGTTAAATACTTTGAAGTTTCAAGTTAGCTAAGCTAGTATAGGCTCAATCGATTTCCTCAATTCGCGAGATAAATCACTATCACCCCTATTGACGTTAGCACGAGGAGTCGCTACAGGAAATAAAAACCAAAATTTACATACAGTAACCCCCGATATTGCCGCATCGTTCCGCTTCGCTTTTTCCAGCTAGCTAGTGAACGCTGGAGCACGCAGTCATCCTCAACCGCAGATCTGCAAAGCACACTATATGGAAAATGGAGCGTCTCAATTAAAAATTCTCTTCATCTAGCTGAGCCTGAGTTGTGCCTTTACAAAAGCACTGCTCTGACCATGCCTGCTGGTGCAACCTGACGCCCTACAACCGGCTCGGTCGCGTCACCTCTCCAGGCCCGATGTCCCAGAGGCCCTGTCCATCCATATATCACCTCACTGCTTGAGCCACGTTCATTAAGCCATTCTCCGTTCACCCACCGCTGCACAGCTCACACAGCTTTTCTCAAAGACGCGCACATCCGTAAACAGATGCCCACGAGACTGGCAAGTACCCCGTCCATTGCTTTTGGCTTCACTTAAGCCAGCAAATACGTCAATTATATATATAATTCACATATATATACAGAAAGAAAGAGTGAGAGCGGGAGGGATGCATGTGTCCCGCTAAAATTGAATAGTTAAAAATGTATATATAAGTGAGGTCTTTCTGGACCACACCCCTTTAAGTTTCGATTCCACTGTCGAAGACACAGGCCGTGCACTTTGGTTGAGTACACGATAAGCTGTTCAAAGATAGGCGTTTTTAAATATCTCTCTCTGCAAAATAGTTAGTGACAAGATATTAATCTAAAGATATTCATCTGAAAAAAAGCTTATGTTAAAGTTATTAGGGTTACTTTAAGGATAAGGGTATGTGGAATTACGTTAAGCACGGGTGTCTCCAGGACGCTAGGACAAGTTATCTTGCAAACAATAACTTATTTTCAGAAAAATTGGTACTTGAATACAAGGGATTACCTTTCAATAGCAATATATGATCCGTGATCTCAGGTATCGGCTATGAATGCACATTATAAATCATTATTACTTTCGCCTAATGATTTTAACATAGAATGTTAGTCAAGTTTCTCTTTATTAGCACACCATTTTTATCTCTCTTCTTACTTAGTCCACAAAGGCCTTTGTAGTATATTTCGATGTGACATCTTGTTCCACCGCTTGAACACCTAAGCACTCACTCCCTTCGTATAACTCTCCTGCGCCTAATATACCCGTCAACGTACGTTAGCCTTGCCTGTTGTCTAGAACTGACACATTGCCTATTTTCGGCAGCCTTTT
>MNPL01008691.1:0-11571 GCA_002081605.1 Tropilaelaps mercedesae | reverse complement strand
GTCGGACGACCTAGCTGGCGTCTACGACATGACCGCAGCAGAACACTCCCGTGCACCTCCGCATCATCACACTTCGGCCGACTTCACCCCCAACGACACATCTGACATTCAACGAAAAATCTGTATGAGTGATTTTTTTTTTTTTGTCTGCCTCTGTGCAGAACATACGCGTGCTTGATGTGCATGTGGCGGCCTGCGTGTGCATGACGCGAGAAGATATGTGCCGACAAATGGAAGACGAAAAGGAGGGCGCCCACCCCGCGAAATTGCGATGAACTACGCACCCACTTATCAGCCGATACAAAAAGAAACGCGATATGCTTGCACGTACGAGAGGAAGTCTCGTAAGTAGATCTGCACACAAATATTCATTTTGACCGAAGAGTTCAGAAGATGAAGTCATCAACGGGAGAAGAACGGGCCGAGACTTCGCTCATAGCAGTCCTTCGAGGCCTGCGACACTCCCCGTACGGCTGCGCTAATGTTACTGATTGATATTCGCCGCCATATCGCGAAACCCTACAGCTCCTCGTGTCGAGAAGCGTCAGCTGTCGACGCGGATCATCGTCTCAACATACGAGCACTCTGAATCGATGAAGAAAATATTTGCGGACAATAGCTTCATCAGACTTCAACGCCCGCTCTGCCCACACTGAAGTTATGTGATTGTCACTCGGATGCGGGGAACGCACCGAATGTCTGATTTCTAGCCGGTGGCGCGTTTTCTAGGTCCACATTGCCAATTCGAGGATGGAAGTTTACGAGCCCAATAAAGTGGTGCATGCAGGAATGTTTTTGTATGAGTTTTTCGTGAATCGTACCACACAAACACTGGATAAATATTTCTAGACCTGCTACGCGTTGTGGTTTCAAATTGGTTCCCATGACAAATGAGCAACAACACGATGGATTGCCTATACTGACCCCTATAAATGCTTGTTTATTCGAAGAAACATATTGGGGGCATGGCGAAGAACGAGCGAAATAAATAAGGCGAAAGTCGTAGTCTATACCTGGTCCACGTCCACGTGGAGGGTTCAAATCTTCACCGTTCACCGAAATCCCTCGGGAAGATGTCAAAACGGGTTTTGTTCTACTCCGCATAAATGCGTTGGAGGAGTGCAAAATCAACGACGCCTGCCAGAAAGCGCGCGAAACGCTGTTGCGGTCGTGCAATCAAGACGCTAGGTAGTTTATTGGATAGGCTTACCTACGACAAGGTGCTCGAGGAGAGCACTCGAAAAGCGAACGGGCACAACTACGAAAAACTCTGTCGCGCAATTGCGCCACCCTGAATGCAGGTCCCTTCAACGAATCATTATTGAGAGCGATACGTCAGATATGTTGAGTGTATCTTGAAGTCGATTACAAGATGCGAACGCAGACCAACAAACGAGCGAATTGGGTTTGCATTAAAGGTTTTCCTCGAAGTTTATGCCACGAAGAGATTTTGCGTAATTGTTCTGTCATTGCTAGAAGTCAGGTCTCAACTGCCCGACTAGTTGTTGGCCATGCCACGGACCCAATCTGAATCCATTACGGGTCAAGATTGTAATGAGATCTCTCGGTGGCCAAACGTAACTAGATTATGCTTCAGTATTATTATGACTCGATAGGTTTCGAACTAATTGACACGGGATCCTTGGGTGGGTCTCTGACGCGAAGGTATAAGCATAATTTTTAAGCCGGATCTAAGTACGGCTCATCACACCTGAGCCACTCGAGCCGGCGTCCGACTCGTCCGCTCGTCTGCCAGAAAGGCAGGAACATAATGCGAAATGCTCTCTCTAAACTACGCTCCGATAGTCTGCAGACTCTCCCACGATTACATAGCCGTGTTACAAAACATGTCATCGTCACATAACCGATTCTGAGCACTGAGATATTGCTAGTCGAAAGGAAGTGTATTTCTCCGTGCTCCCAAATTGGCTTCTTTCATGAGTAGACTGGTGCGGAAGATCCTGAAGGCTATAATCGACATGTCGACTGGCTTACTAAACAACTTTATACGTGCTTGATTTAAAAATGCTTGACTGTTTGAAGACAAAAAGCTGAGCAAAAAACAGAACCTTTGCGAGGAATGACTATCGTGTATCAAAACGCGTGCTTTACTTTCTGCAGTCAATGGCCTGTATAACTCGAGGGTTGGTTTAGAAACTTTTCATCTTTAGTGAACCCGTTTCGGGTCGGGGCATTTTTCTAGCGAGGTCGGCAAACATTGGCATGCCGATTCGTCGACACATTGTAAATGCATACGATACTCGTCTGTAATATGAAAAAAAGCTTATCCAGATAGTTTGGCGAACTACCGAGTCGGCCCTGTCGGACAACCGCAGCAACGCCATGAAGACAATCTCCCTTGTTCCCCTCGAGGCCAACCTCATTATTGCTTCCAACCTCAAGCATGACGTCAACAACGAAAACAACGCTAATAGTCAGCACTAACAACAAAAGCTGTCGACACCGGGAGCGGACGAGCGCCCCTCAGAAGAGCCCCCAGCTCTCACGGGGCTAACAGCATCAGAGGCGGGGGCAGCCGGCATTGGGCAGGCAAAGCGGCTACATCCACACCACGGCGGCAGCAGCTGCAACAAAAACACCAAATCATTGTAGTCCGGAGATCCTTATCCTCACCATAGGAAGAGACAGAGCGACCGACACACAGGCTGAGAGATTCACAGCTGAGTGTGTGTTACTGCGGCGTCGTCCGCTTGGCTACTGCGAAGATCCTACGTTCATGGGTGTGGATGGAAGGTTATATCTATGCTCTATAGTCGGCATTTCGATATTTGCGTATGTTTGTCCATGGTGTGTGTGTGTGTGCGCGTGTTGGCATGCATGTAGAAGAGAGGGTATCCTATGGAGAGAAATGGGGAGATCTGGGGATATGGTAGTCAGTGATTTGGGGTCGTCGAAGGGGGACAAGAGGGTGGTAGCGGTAAGGAAGGGGCTAACTCGTAGGCACGCATGTATATGCCCAGCTCTATAAGCTCAATCCATGACCCTCAATCTACCACAGTGCTCCAGCTGCCCTCGTTGCTCTAGCGGTTCTATTCGCAGTTTTGTTCCTAGACAGTTCCCACTACAGCTACCACCCATATACTGGCAGACGCCGACCCTCCACTCCATACAGGCACACGAATACATCCCCGTACATTCACACAGAAACATACACAGACCAACCGTTATTCCGCACGCCGATAGAGCAAACATATGAGGGCTCACTTCGAGGTCCTTCGATGGAAGAGCGCGGCGTGGAACAGCCCCCGGCTCTAACCCAAACTTCTTCCACTGTCAGACCTGATCCAATGGAGCGTGCGCGCAGCGCGGGATCAGAGGAGAGAAACTCAAGGGAAGACCGCCTTGGTGGCCTCCCCCAGAGGCTAGCGAAGACCATCGCTGCCTGTCCGTCCACGAGGAACAGACTCTTTTGGCGAGTCAACACGGCGAATGGGAAAATGGTACAATAGAAAGGGGACAACAAGAAAGCCGGGTTGAGGGGCGCGAGCCGAAATGGCGAAGAACTACTCGGCTAGAAAATAACACAACGTACGGATCAACAAAGCACGCCGAAGCGGACCAGTGGACAAGCAACGCCAAGTAACTGGGCTAAGGAGCCCAGTTACTTGGCGTTGCTTAGATAAGTAGGCAGAACCCATAAGTTCGAGGACGACGTCTCTATATCGGCCTGTGCACTTTTCCCGTCATCAGCACGAAATATAGATATCATAATATCACGAGTCGATAATTGGCGGCCCCAACACCGGAGGTGATTCTATCTTATCCAGTTCAGCTACCGTCATACATGATTCCTTACCGCCCTATTATTTTGCTCGATTATATCAAATTTATTTATTAGAGCTAGACATAGATTCTAAACAATTCTGTAGAAAAAGATCCTTCAGCTAAATGTGCTTCATTCGATACAGCCCTCCGTAGCACAACTGGTGAGACTATTCGGAGGTTTCCAAAGGGAAATCGAAAGAAAATTTTTTGTTCGCAAAAGGAAGTTCTCTGAGAGGTAGTTGTTGAGAAACCATGATCTATTGCAAAAAGGGACCTTTTTAAGATGACCTTTGTAGAAAATTCTTGCTTAAATCAAAGTCGTACAAATATTAAAGCCAATTCTACTGCAAGATCTCCTTTTAAACGATCAGATATGCTCAAAAACATTCTTTTCTGCCCGTAGAATTGGTCATAGAAATATTTGTGTTTGCAATGAGTTGGTTTGCAATGATTGTTCCGTTTTATGAATGCTATGATATCACAGGCACGTGTATAGCCGTCTCGTATACTCTATTTACTACAGACAGTAAGCATATTTGCATACTGTTTTTTTAACGTTGTGAACCGACAGGCTGCTTTCCGAGGAGCACGTTAATAAAGCGTACCGAGTTTGTAATGAAGGATTTGAAACAGGGGTCGACTTCTTCCGCTGCCCCTCGTACGATCTTGTTAGTCCTGTTCCTTTGCTTTTGTCTCCGAACCAAAGGCGTTCCGCGAGATCGGCCCCGGCAGCCAAAAGGAAGACAACACGAGATGCAACGAAGTGCGACAATAAGGGAGGAGGATGCTGGTGCGGGATGTGCTCAGCGTGGAGCATCGGCGTTCAGCTCGGAAGCGCGTAATAGGCGATGGGGCAATAGTAGGGGAAAAGTGTTGGATATAAGACTGGCGGTAACGGTAAAATGGGGCGGAGCGGGACAGGGGGAGATTGGTGGGCCAGAGGAGTCGATTTTTTGGGGACTGCGTGTTGGGCGGAAGGGAAAATCGCCAGAGAAGGGGGAAGCGCAAGCCAAAGAGATAAGAGGACGCAGAAGTACAGGCGAGGCGGCAGAACGCTGAAGATACGACGATAATTTGCAATTTATAAGCATCTCGAGCCGTGATAATGTGTTTGATTTTTGGCAGAGAAAAACGAAGAGAAATCTAGAGCAAAAGGGGGCGAAGGCAGAGGAGAGAGCCAAAAGACGGGACAGATGTTTCCCCAATAGTTCCCGAAGATTCACGATTCAAGGGTCGCAGAATCCTCAAAGCGAAGGCTGGGGTTCCTCTCGTTCCGCTATTTTTTTCGTTTTCTTCTCTTGGAAGGCGGAGATGTAGGAGAAGGAGGTGGCAGTTGATGGTGGAATGGCGCTCGGACAGCACGGAGATGGATGCTGAGGGGTGTAAAGGACGGAATGGTGGCAAGGGGATGCTTTGCCGCCTTTTTCGTTTTTGTTCCCGTTTCGCTTTTTCCGACTCGATTCCTCTCAGACAAATCATTTCTTTTGTTCTATTTTGCAAAGCCTATACCATACCCCTTCACTCTCTCGCCGTCCGTTTGCACGAAATTCCACGCGCAAGCCGTCAACTTGCTTAAAGGTGATAAAATGCTCCTTATTTGTTGTTGTGAAGCACGGTAAGTATAAATTGGGTTATGACGAGAAATACCACAACAGACTGACATACTGTATCGCTATCGTCATATAGATACAATTTATTTTGTACAAACATATGATCAAAAGCTAAAAGCCTCGAAAATATTTCGTGTACTTCTTCCCTTTGAATATATACATACAAATTAAAAAAGGCTATCGATAATCGTTTTTCTATTTTTCGCTTGATGCTCATAAGACCACTGCTCAACAGTACATGTCGATATTCAAGTAATTTTAAAGAGCTTTTACAGAGACCTAATTCAATGTGCTATCATTTTGACAGGTTTCGTTATTCTTAATAATGTCCACTTCGTCATTAAACATTCGCACAAGAAGGTCTTCAAAACGGGTACTTTTTTTGTATTTAAGTTTGACGTCGTGATTTGCACATAATGTAGCAGAATACTCTTCGTGGTCATCATGATCGGCGTCACCGTCCGGGAAATCCGAGACACCCTCATTGTGAGAATAATTCGTGCCTGTACGGCAGCCCATTTCCTCACATCTTTTGTGCTCGTGATCGCGGATTTTTTCGATGACGCGACTTTCGACTGTTGACCTGTTGGTACCGATCTCCAGAATAAAGGCCTCGATGACGAATGCCGTGAAGATGTTCATCACCAGAATTACACAACTCATATGAAAGAGGACGAAGTACATTCGAGCCAATTCGCTCGTTACGAGCACAAAACCTTCCGCCAGAATATGCCACTGGTTTACGACCATCAGCTCGAACAGCAAAATGAAAGCCGATACCGCGTCATTGAAATTATTCCCGCAGTAGTTACTGGCTATAAACGTCGAGTTCTTAAGCCTCTCATCGCCGCAATAGTGTCTGCGATCGTCGCGGATCTTGCCGGCGAACAGTTCCATTCCAACTATGGCAAATGCGTAGTAAACGCCAAACAGAATGCCCGCAAAGGTTACCATCGACGGGAGCAAACGACCAATGGTCATCAGAATGATTCGGAAGCGCTCGATAGAGCTCATGATCTTGGCAAGTCGCAGGCATCGTATAACGAGAATAATGTCAATAAATGATTTGTAGTCTTTGTTTGCGTTGATGATGACCTCGATGATGCTGCCCAACAGTGCCGTTCCAATGATGATAAAGTCGAATACGTTCCAGGCTTTCCGGAAGAAGTTCACACATCCAAAGGTGTACAGCTTTGCAAGTATCTCAATTACAAAAACTGTGATGAACAGGATCTCTAGCTGGTTGGCATCGTTAAATGCCAGCAGAATAGCGTTAAGAACAATGAGCAGGTCAAAACTGTACCGAAACCATCGACCTTGGACAGCTCTGCGGAATGCCATCGACGCAGCCGAGTTATATACGCCAGGAAAGCGGATCTCGAACAAGTTTTTCCGTCGTACTTCTTGGGTAAACCGAAGTGACAGAATTTCCGTAATGTTAGCGAAATCTTCGCGGTAAACCTTGTTGCTACCCGTACTGTCCAAGACTGACCACATTATGTCCATAACAGTTTTGCCTTTACGGATACCAATTCGGTTGAGGATGTTCCGAAACGTGTCGAACGATATGTACTTTCTTGTTTTGCTTTGGTTGATTGTGAGGAGGTCGAAGGCCTTACGGAGGTTCTTTCGCTTTTCAAGCACCATCGAACAGACCTCATTTCGTAGATGTTCCTTGTAGTTGTTGTACACAACGGCAAGGATGATATTTAGGAAAATATACATACAGATGATCAAATAGAGGAAAAAGAAAATGAAATAGGAGCGCGATCTATAGTACGCTGGCATCATAACGTCCGGATTGTTGGCCGATGTTACCAAAACATAGAGCGTATAGAAGTTCTCGAAGAACCCCTGGGTGAGATATGGCGTTCCGTCGAAGTTCTTGATGCTTTTGCTTTTGAAGAGCTTGAGAGATATTAGTGAAAATATCGACATCGTGAGTAAGAACAAAATAAGGACGTCAACGACCTTGGGCAAAGTGCGACGAATATTGCGTGCCGCCCGACGAATCTGCTTGTTCTCTGCCATGTTAATGATAAACAGCGGCCGCAAAGCTCGCGTGTACCGTCGAGAATGACCACCGACCTTAGCAGCAATGGCAAACTGAACAAGATCGATTACAATAAGCACGATGAGGCCGAGGTTCATGCGTATCTTCATGTCGGAAAAAAAACGATGCCGGTCGACGAACGTCGAGTAGTGCGCCAACCGGAAGACGTAGTAGGCTATACAGCAGAGTTCCAACATCATTGTCACGTAGTAGGGAAGAGTCAAGCCATTGTCAACCGGACTCTCAAAGAAGATCAACGCGTGGTGTACGCAAATGAAGAAATAGGTCAACATGCAGAGGACAACCTGGTTGTAGATCGTGTAACTCCTCACCTGGAAGACCGATATATTCGATAGTACAACGTGATTAATAGCGCTTGACTTGGTGGTTTTTTTCAGCACTACTGAGCTCTTATTTATTCCACTAGTTATTGTCAAAGTTAGAACGTATAGACTAGAGGTTGGCGTTTCGGCACAGAGCTAAAGCGACTTTCTAAAGTGAGCCATCCCATTATGGAATTAAAATTTAAATATTCGAAAATCCGAAACACGCCATGCAAAGATGTGCGCACGATTAAAATATTGTATTTACAATTTGGATCTACATCCTAATCTTTGCATTAACACGGTGATAAACCAGATCAGAATAATTGTTGTCTAAATCAAAAGCCACAATTTGTAAATATTGGGCGACATAACGCATATTCTTAAAGACCGTAGTGGTAAAGATTGAGGTATTTGGATATATATAGAAATTATTACTTTATAAATAGAAAATCTGTATTTTATATATAAAATGCAGAGTACGTTTAGCAAAAAAGAACAAGATTTTTTAAGATTTTGCTGCAGTGGCTGTGATTTTCTTAGCCCGCTGTTAAATGTAATATGTACCCGTGCGAGAAATTTAAATTGCATCGCAACTTAGAAAACTCATTTAATGCTTAAAAGCTATATATAATAGTTTCCAAACAATCAAAATCGGCCCCAAATGAGCAAGGAAGGCATCAAGACCGTTTTTCCGTGCAAAGACGTAGCAGTTCAGGTTACAGCAATACGCAATTACAATCAAATATTCTAAACTGAATCTTATCGGGCAAAACTTTGCTGTAGATTTTCTAAAAAATCGGTAAGAGCCTGGGGAAAAGTTTCTTCAAAAGTAGGTTTCACACGGCCAGTTGCTTCTTATTCTGAGGTTGTTATTCATCCAAACCGCAGCGAGGCGACAGGTAAAATCAGCGAGCTTTTTTGGGGCAGCACTTTCCGTCTAAGTTAATAATGCTGTGGCTTGTTTGGTTGAAGAGTGCCGCGGAAAAGAGATACATTTGTTAAGTCTTTCCCCACAAGAACTCCTACGTATAGGTTTGCCAGAAGACTTCTCACGAGACACTGATTGTTACGACTACTCCACGACAATACTAGTGTATTATTAAATTGATATAATAGCGCCACCATTTTCACCTTTATTTATCTTTGTTTTGCTGCATATATTAATTCAAACGAAGGGCATTCAAGCCGACTATTTTTTTCTTTTTTTTGGCATCATCAAAAAAGTTATGTAGAACTATGGCCAGAATCCAGGCAACAGCCGGCGGTCATACTAGTGAAGCGACCACGTAAAGTATGGTGGCCTTTTTTCAATCACGATGTGGACGAGATTGGATTGAGGCGATATTTAATGCACACTGTGCCAAAGATTGACCCAGCCGGACGGCCGACATCGAGGGCGAAATGCTCGACCATGTTATGATATGAAGGCCTTGTTGGCGACAGGGCCGACGACAGACGTATACTACATTGGTTATTTCCCGTTGGGGTTGGGTGGGTTTCGTGGTAGTCGGTCCACGCCTATCAGGCCGTACAAAGCCTGCCCGTAGAACTCTCCTACGTATACGGAGGATCTTTGAGATAGAATGAGCCTTTGTGTAGCCTGCATTTCTGCTTACAGGGTTGACGGGTGACCTGACCCCACCGCCTGCCGCGGTATAATATGCTTATGGGGAAATGAATGAAATATAGCTGCAGTCAACCTGCCTCTCTTGCTCATACGGAAGGCTAGTCGGATCTCTCCGCATTGTTATTTCTAGCGAGACATTTTTATATTTAGGCGTGTGGTTAGGAGAACAGAGCTATTTTCAGCAAATCCATTTTATCGAGAGTATATGTTTACTGAAGTAATTACTGTAAGCCATGTGTGATTTAGGGGAAAACTAGGGCTCATATCATGCGTTTTATCTTAAAAGAATAGAATGTCGACTAAAATCACCCTTATACAAAAAAATTCACTGTTCTCTATTCCATACGTTTATTCATTCGCATAATTATAAAAAAAAACGAAATAGTATTGAAATAGACTGCAACTTCGACATATCTCAATGCTTGTACCGTTTGCCTAGGCTGGTCTATTTAATTCATACCGAAGATTTTAATCTGTCCTCAAACTACGCGGAAAAGTATTGGATTTTTACCTTTCCTTTAGAAACCACATCTATCGATTCTAGACATTATTGCATTTATTATATTTTCAATGACAGCCAGAGGCCTAATAAATTGCCCGTGAGGCCCTTATTACTATACAACAATAATTATTTAGCAGTGACATAAGGGTAGTTCAGTATGTGTATTCTTAGGAGTAATCCATTTAACATGTAATCGATCTTCTGCTTCAATACAATGAGGAAAACAAAATGCGGATGAAGAGTAATATAAATTTATGGCTTGAACTTTACAGGGGATTTACTAAAATATATTGTATAGTAGACATTAAATCTTCACGTCAACAGATACAGTCATGTTAACTGGCGATGGGTAAGAAAAAACAAGAAAAGGGTGTTTTTTATTGTGTTCTGAGTATATCTGTGTATCAGCAAACAATGTACATGTACAAGTGGATACAAGGAGCAATTATCTAAATGAGTTTAGAACCCATAAAAAAATGGATTAGTACGCGCATTGTAAAGAAATATTCTGAATGTATATACCAGACGAAATTGTGTCTTAAAAATAAATTGCGACTGGCTTATTTACTTGTTCATGCAAAACGATGCTAAATTATCTACCTATTGACAGGTGAAAACTAAAACCACATAAGAAACGTACCGATTCTAGATTCATTTTAAATTCACTCTGAATTCCTTTGTGTGCGTCTTTTATGAGAGCGACTGCCAGAATCATTGCTACCTCGTCTGCCATCACTGATGTCTCAGCCTGATTATTGCTTCCCGATGGTGATGCTGAAGTCTCAGTTTGCAATCGCTCCAAGAGGTCATTGGCACTAGCTCTGAAATAATTCAGTTAATGTCATTGACTTGCACATATTGTAATATCGCGTATAGTTATATAGGTACTAGATAAGCTTTATAAATGTTCGTAAAAAGAGTATCATCGAGTTTACTCATCAACATTAAACGTTTTTTATGTATAATATATATAGGCTGTTTTGTGTGTTTTAATAGAAATTGTAATTCACGGTAAAAGCCGAAACTTGAAAATTAAATAACAAGGCAAAGCGTTATTTTAGTTTGATTGAATACCCCGTCCGGCGGCAGGAGAGGATTGCCATCGACTGTGATCAGAAAAGATTAACCTTTTAATAAATAAATTGGGAATTTTCAGTTTTGGTAAACCTTCAATCTGTTTGGATTATTGCACAAATGATTTACACTCAAACACGAATACGGAAGAACTCAAACACGCTCATATTAAATGACATACACTTATTTTAATAAACGTGCTTAACTTACGCATGTACTAATCCATCGTGGCCATTTTCCTGATCGATGCGGTGCTGAGATAAACTTGGTAACGTGTGTAGCCTTGGTAATGTGTCCCTGTGGACGAACGCTTCAAGATCGACGGTCAATTCCCTTCGCTGTAGTTGATCACCGCCATCTAGTTCGGACGGTGTCATCATATTGTATGGATTTTTTAAAGGTACCGCCTTTAGACTCCTGTGTGATATACCCGCTTGCCTAAAGTTCGACTATTCCACCGCTGGTCAACTTGCATTTACGCAGACTAAAGCGATACAGATAGGCAGAAACGAGGACATTTAATGAGCAGATACTCTAGCCAAAAATAGTTATAACAGTTTCTATATATATATATATATATATATATATATATA